>JAAEAF010008252.1:0-38440 GCA_011037195.1 Triatoma infestans | reverse complement strand
TTCTTTTTATTTCATTCTATGTTGACTGACTTTTTTTCCAATCTTACCGATATCTTTAATCTAGATGGGTTTTATTGTAGTAGTGGCCAAGAGATCTATTGGCAGATGAGAGTGACTATCAAGAAGTCATACTCGGTTCAGAAAGAAATTTATATTTTTGGGTATTTTGTATGTTCAGTTTTGTTCTCTATTTGCTGTACCACGAGGGCCATGCGAGGGCATTTAGATGATAGATGGATTTGAAGATTTCTGGAAGCTGTGAATGGATTTTTATGAGTGGATTGAATGGCTTTATTTTTGTATGTGAGGACAGAGTTGTTTTTGGATTAATTGCAATTGAGAATACATTATGGACTATAAGTAATTCTTTATTGTACAGACTGTTATTCAGTGAATTATCCCAACTTTTTCTATCATGAAGTCTTTTAAGGTCCTATCCGCGTCAACCATTTTTCTAAAATATTCTCTCTCTCGGAGCTCCCTTCTCCACCTTCTTAATCCTAATAGACATCTGACATCTTAATGTACGTCACCGAGCCATCGCATATAATTCTTTTAATTCTTAATTTGATCACATTCTTATTTTCCTCAGGAGCTTTGTTTCCTATACTGTGAGGAGACGTTCGTTCCTGATGTTAATGTCCTAGTTTTCGCTACCATACTTGACAACCGTCCTTAGTATTAACTTGGCTTCGCTGGATAGCTGGTTGAAGATAGGAGCTTTCTGCATGGACCAGTAAGCATTTATTACCAGCGGCTATTCGAGCTCTTATATCTACCCGCCTTCATTCTTATATTTGAAAAGAGCAATTATTTTATCACTTAAAATGATGTTTACCAAAATTCCGGAACGTTATTTTTTTACGGTCAGCATATTTTAACTTTATTGATAGCAAGACGAAATTGGTTCACTCCCTTTGTGAACTACCTGTAAATTTCTAGAATTGTTGGTCTAATTCAAGCTGGCAAAACAATGTGACCAGCGCAAACAAAATGGTGTCTTCAATGATGGTACGGAATGCCCTAACAGTTTTCTCCAGTGCTAAATTAAATTACATCAAACATAGGATACCCTTGTCTTTAAGCCTATCGAAATAGGGAGTCTTCAGATTATTTGGTTTGCTTGCCAAAGTGGAAAGAAATAAAATTACTACATGCTCATATAATATGAACTTCTACTATATGAAGTTAGAATACATCCGAATTTTCATATATTTATACTATACATTAAAATTAAGGTGCCTAATTTCTGAAATAAGGAAACTGGTTTGATTTCATTGCATTTTTCTGTAAATTTTACCTTTAGAATGCAGCTTGTTTTCTAAGTTTAAATCTGTTCAGTTCCAAACTTCGTTTATGTGCTAAATGTATTCAACTTTTTGGTTTTTAACTAATATATGGTTTACGAGATAACTTTTTTTTTTTTCCTAATTCTTCTTTTTCACTTAATATATATATATATTTTCTTTGGGATTTTATCCGTCGTAGAATGCATGTATTTGTTGTTCCTGACCGGTTTTGTATATTCATCCATCATCAGAGTAAAGCTATTAAATTCGTGTAGAGAGCTGACTTCAACTTAATGTCTTCGATGTAAAGAAAACAACAAAAACATGCATGCCAGATGTTATCCAGCATTCGGACCCATTCACATATTCATATATATTCTTTTATCTGTTATTCGGCTTAAATAAATACAAAAAAATAAACAATTTTTTAAATTGAAATTTCGGTGAAAACCCGCTTTTGTTTTTTACAATACTTCCTCTTTCCCAATAGTAATAGAAAGTAAAAGTTATAGTTAGTTTTGTAAATAATTAATCCATGAAGGATTTAAAAAAAAAATGTGTGCAACTTCATTTGAACACTTTGCAGATAACATAGAACTTGACATCAGTAAACCCTCTACTTCTGGAATAGTCAGAAAGATGTCAAAGTCACCCAAGACTCACACAGCGAAAAACCCGCCGCCAGTACCAGCTTTAAAGAATTCTCACGGTAAAATGCCCATCATTAATTTTATAAATTATTGTTTTTTATGCTATAAAATTTGACCATCTTAATTTCATTTTAGTTCATAATACTTGTAGTTCAATTATATTTACAAATGAAAATTATTCCATATTGTTTAACATCCACCGTCTTATCCATATCTTTACATTTAGACGGATTTTATAATAGATCTCATAAGGAGACCGCTTGTTGCGGAATTCAAATTTTAACCTAAGTGACGGGTCCTAGAATAAAATAAAATCATTTTTTTTCTGGAAATGAGTTTCAAATAAAAGTGATACATTTTTATTAGTGTAGTAACAATTCCAATTTTAAAGAAAGTCGTTCAAGGTGTTTTCGAAAAAATTCCAAAACACTGTAAAAATAAACAATTCTCTTCAGTATTTCCGTGAATCAGGAATTCTTCAAATTTGAAATTCTAGTCATATATATTATTCTTCTAATGTATCTTAATAAACTCTAGGTAAAAGGCCCCTAAATTATACTGAGTTGTTTCATTGAAGGAATGTTAAGCTTAACGTTACTGACCCCATAGAAACCCTTTCAAAAAATGAGAGTTTCTGGAAAAACATGTTAATATGTAATACGCATATGGATCTAGAAAGTGTAGGAAGTTTAAAGAAAATCCTTAGACCTGTTTTCGAGGAAATCGCAATGAACTGAAAATAGAAATGTCACAACCAATTGATTAATTCTAACCAGTAACTTGGTATCAATGCAGTGATGGTAACTAATCAAGACACTGCTAGGCTTGAAATGCTCGAGATCTTTCGTTTTTGAAATATTTTGTTTAAAAAACCAAACCAACCCAAAGACCATTTACTAAAAGCATTTTTTCATACTCAGGGTGTACCTCGAAGCTAGGTTTTCCAGTGAAAAGTAAATTTCGAAAATATGACAGGTTCGTAATACTTCCTTCTTCCCAGTAGTAAGAAAAAGTAGAAGTTTCAGTTATATTAGTAAATAATTCTTGTATAAATTATTTTTATAAAATATGGGTACAACTTTATTTAAACATTTTGTAGAAGCTGACAATGAGCCCACAACTTCTGGAGCAGTCAAAAAGAAGCCAAAAGCACCAAAAGCGAAAAACCCGCCAGTACCATCTTCAAAGAAACCACGAGGTAAAGTGCACTTTAGTACTTGAGAATCTTTATTTCATTTTATCAGTTTTAGATTGATTATTTCGTCAAATTTAGAAAATTTATTGTAGTAAACATATTGTACGGTCGGTTTATTCTTGCCTCTTACATCTAGCGCAGATTGACAGGTTAATTATTTTTGCGTATCAACAGTCTTATGAATAAACGTATACGGTTTACCATAGGTAGAAATTTTGTTTTTAAAAGTGACACGAGATAATACGTCCGAGGGTGAAATTTATGTTTTATTTATATTAATTTTTATGTTTAATTTCTATTTAGCATCGAGATTGGATGCGCTTGAGGATTTTGGGAAGCTATGGCACGATTTTTGTGCCGATAGAATGCTGGAAATTTGGATTTGAATACAGTGTAATTTTTGAATTATTTAAGGAAATTAAATTTGCATTTTATTATAGACTATTTTATACATTATTTTAAATACTCGTTGTAATACTGTAAAGGAAAACAATTCTTTTTCCAGAGTTACAGTTATGTTAGTAAATATTTATTATATAGAGGATTTTTATAGAATATAATTACCACTTCATTTTAATATTTTGTAGATAAAGAAAAAGATGAAATCAGTGAGCCCTCTACTTCCAGAACAGCAGTCACAACCAAGCCACAAACAGCTAAAACAACGCAAAATAAAGGTAAAATCGCACTTTCGGTTAATGGATTTTGACTGAAACCTTCGTCTCACATGCTATGATGATAACTTAATGAAATACCGAGTTTGAGCTCCCTGCGATTCTTGTTTTTTAGATATATTTTGTTCAAATTATTATATTACTATTATTCCCCTCATTTGAGGTAAATTTCCAAAGCGGGAGAGTTTCTATCCAAACATTTTTAGCAAAAAGTGTTGTCAAATTTTTGTGTGTTCTCAAAAAAAAGTTAACATAATTTATTACTTCGACATATCTGTCAATCTTGATTGATACCATAAAGAATATAGGACTCCTTTTACTCATGATCCTTTTGTGAATTTCATATTCTGCCACCTGACATGAATCTTAGCTACGCTTATACACAAATACTCCACTCAGAGTGTACCCTCGATTTGCACTCAGTCAATCACACAATTTACCAAGGCCAATCTGATGATGGGCGAACGTCCAAAACTGGTTGATGCAGGAAGAATTATCTGATATTGAAAGAGTGTTGGAAAATAATTAGAACATTCTATAATGAAACAGAATTTGAACTATATAACTTAATAACAAAGTATTAAGTTATATATTTAGTATATATTTAGTATTCTTTTCTTTGTTTAGATTCGGAGCCAAGTAAATCAAATCATAATAATATAGTGAATCTCCCTCCAAAAACAGTTTAAGATTAGACACCCACGTGTTGAAATATGCCACCCTTTCAGACCCAAACACATGTTCCTTTGTCCACTCAGGTATCACCACCCTACCCCTATTGACCTAGCTTAAGAGTTTAGTTTTTAAATACATTTAAAAGACTAGTCAGTGTGTAACTGAATTTGCTCTGTGCAAGTCTGTGTTATCACACTGTTTGACAAACGCATCCTGAAGATGGGCGAACACCCGAAACCGGTCGATGACCTCAAAAAGAACCACGGTATATATCTCTGATAAATCAAATCAAATTGCAGGCACCACTTAAAAATCTAGACAGGTAGTTTTGTAATAAAAACTAAGGAGGAAATAAATTACCATCCACTTGTCATTTAATTGGCTATTTCAAGCCCAAATATCTTCATCTTGGATCAAGAAATATCAGCAATTTACAAAATAATTTATCAAAATTTATACATAAATTTTCATGTCATTGCCACTGCGATGTATATCGCATTTATCCTGATAAAATCTTAAATCAAAGAGCTGTAAATGATTACCATACAATTCTTAGAAATGAATATCGCCTTTTTTTTGTAGAGGAGGTAACATTTTTCCCGCACTCGGGGACCGCAATTCTCCTTGGTAATAGTAGTTTGATTAGACACACCAAGACTTTCAGTAATTCTGGATTTCCATGCCAGAGTCCCCAAAGCATAAATTAAGCTATTTTCGGTCAATAGTCTATCTTCTGGGAGACAAGGTTTGGAATTATCAGAGACATTTTCCGTGGTAGCCTGCTTCATTTTGTGGTCATCGGACCGGTTTCGGGCGTTCTCCCATCTTCAGGATGCGTTTGTCAGACAATGTGATAACACAGACTTGCACAGAGCAAATTCAGTTTATTCACGACTAATGTGTGTGTGTGGTGTGCATGAGGAGAGATAACAGCGTAACAAATTGAAGGTGGGCGAACGCCCGAAACCGGTCGATGACCACAAAATGAAGCAGGCTACCACGGAAAATGTATCTGATGCTTTCCAGCTCTGCGGAACCAACCACCACAACAAGGTTTGGAATTTGACTGTGTATTTTGGTAGGTGGCCCGTCTTTCACGTCGTTTTTGACAATAAAGTGCAAATCGAAATAAAATGGTTACAGGTCGTTACTAGAGGCTACTTTGCCTTCCAGTAGCATATAACAACTTAACTGCTATCATCTGAGCACAAGTATAAGTGTGTGTGTGTGTGTGTGTGTGTGTGTGTGCGCGCGCGCTCGCGCGTGAGAGAGAGATAACAGCGTAACCCAAATTTGAAGTACAAATTTTTCTATTCGGTCTATCAAAATGCGGGTATAATAAAATCTCGAATGTGTGCAAAAAAATAATTAAAAATGCTAAATTAAATGTAACTTAACAACATAAGTACTTAACAAATTATTCAGTTTTTGTGTGTTTTTTTTTAGGCTTTGTGCTAAATAAAGCTACGCAAACTAAATCCACCACACAAAAGTCTAAACAAAATACTATACGATCTGTTTTACCTAAAGAGAAAGATCAGGAACTATCAAAATTAATACGACTCTATGGTAAGTATACACAGTTTAAATTTTTAGAATGAACACTTGAATACGTAATCAATATTGATGGGTATCTCTATGGCAATACTAAATTAAGCGAAATACTTAACAAAGCGTAAATAAAAGTTTTAGATCAAAATCCTTAACTAGTCAGCACCATATTCTCTATAAAAACTTAAACCCTAATACTGAAATTCTCTATAGTTAGTTTGATGCGCGGTCTATAGGGTGGAATGTAAAGGCCAAAGGAGAACTTTTGTACTTAAATGGCTACTCTTTTACTAAAGATATAAAATTGTGCTCGCTCTATAATTTGAGAGCTAGAGAAACTGTATTTCACTTCATAGCATCTGCCCTATTTTGAATGAGCCGCAAAAGTATTACAAGAAGTGTTCACTAAATTTTGATGAATTTATTGGATACTTGGACTGGGGTTTTGTAGATTTGTAGATTGTTGGAGGAGATGAGTGCACTACGACCTGAAAGATCTATTGAGCCCTACGGAGCCCTCTCCAATGCACAGCCGGCCTCCAAGCAGCGTTCTCTAGCTACAGACAACACTGACCATCACCGAACAGTGAGTTGTAGAGGCTCCTGGGAAGAAAAAATCTAAGGGCAGCATGCTGGATTCGAACCCGGAACCTCCGCGTTGCCAAGTCCAGCGCGTTACCACTCAGCTAATCCCTTCCTTCTCCCTTGGCTTACGCCAATTAATTAGGAACGGAGACCCTAGTTTGTGGACTGTGTTTGTCCTTGTATGTGAAGTGTAGAGTGTATGTATTTAAGTGTATTGTGTACTGTTCTAATGAAGTGCATGGAGTACTGAGCTGTGGTACCGTGGGTCGCTACCCCTAAGTAACTGCATGCAACAGATACCCCTTGCGGGCAAATACTGGGGTAATCTGATTAAATTTTGCAAGAAGCTTGGAATATTGATTTTTTTCTAGTATCTGAGTTAATTATTATTGATTCTTCGTACATTTGCAATGATTATTAATGATATATTTCATTTTTCTTTGTTCTATGTTTTTTTTGCATTTATTTATGTAGGGGTATTCTCTTTTTTAAGTTTGCAATCAATGTACATTTCTATTTCTGAGTTCTCTGGTATTATGTTTATAAAATTACAAATGAAATACATTGATACTTCAAAAAAAGGGTAAAAAAAACAAATAAATAAAGAAATAAATAAACAATCAAGTAATAAATTAATACAAAATAATAAGGAAATAATAAGTTTGATGAATAGAATTTAACTAAATATTGGGCCAAGAAACGCCGTCTATTCGAAATTGAATTCCCTCATTATAAAACGCCTGTAAGAAAACGCCACTTCCATATACGCGATTAACGACTTCCAGTCCGAACAGTTTAACAGACCTAAATTCTAACTGAGGACTGCCAAAACATGTGATCCTGAATTGGACGCAAGAAAGGGTAAGTGTCCTCATCATGCTTACTCCTGTTACACAAACTACAATAATAGTTCATATTTTGCATTGTAACCAGAAATTAATAATAATAAGTAGCCAATAGATGGCGTAAGCTTTCAGTTTGTTTGATTCGTTATTTTGTTTATATAAAAGACAAGTTCAACTATACAATTGTCGTCCATTTTTGGATTTCCAGAAATTTATCGAAGCAAAAAGTTGTAAGGCATCCCGTCACTAGGTAGTTGTATTAAAATGGTAAGGAGGAGCATAACGACCGCGCTTGTTTCAAACAGTGGAACTATTTTTATTGTGCTGAAAATCTGTTTTCTAAATTGCTTAGCATGGTTTTAAAGAGCTGATGTAGGTACACCTGGTTGAGTGCAATTTCCCCAAAGTTACACCATTGCTGATGTGTCCTTCTTTATTAAAGAGGACCATTTTATCTCATTGCTAGTGACAACTGTCTTAAATAAAGGCTCTCCAGTTAAGTCAGCAGTGATTTGAAGAATAGTCAGTGATAGGCTGTTTGCAGATTGGCTTTGCAAAGAATCATAAGGTACCCATTTCACTTATAATCTCGACACTTTCCCGATCCGAATTTATGTGATCGTCTATTTAATTCCGCGACAGTGGGCGCCAGGTAACCTCGTTACCAACGATACGGAAATTCACATAAATCTGCCTTGCGGCTAGCTGCAGGGTGTGAAAGGGTGGTTCTATTACTTGAAATTAAAACAGAAATCTAGCTTATGAACAAAATTATATTTACATACAGTTATTAACTATTACATATACGTACTATTAACTCTATTATTTTACTATTAAGTCTACCTTAATCAGTTAGGCCTCAACCGGTACCGGCGAAAAGAACGACATACACTAGGGACCACCAGCTGGTTTTCTACAAGACTAACTAGAGTTACCCAACACTTATAAGGCCCTACTCATAGGGACTTTGAACTTGTCTTTTATATAAACAAAATAACGAATCAAACAAACTGAAAGCTTACGCCTTCTATTGGCTACTTATTATTATTAATTTCTGGTTACAGCATCCAGGGCCTATAATTAAGATTAAGGAGCTCCCCACGATATTTAAAAATATATTCTCCAGACCATTATTATCATTTATGTAGTCGACATTATGATTCAGAGTTTTGTACAATAAACGGTAGGATGACTGATGAGCTTTGGATAAAGTACGGCTTGTTCCCTCCATGCATAGGATAAAAAAATATATATTATACATCATATTATATAGGCGGCAGAATCATACATTCTACCAAAGTAGAATTTAGAGGAAAGCTTTATGTTATTGCCTTAAATAGTTACGATTTCTACAATGAAATATAAAAAGTATTTCTGACAACCATTTCTGCATTTCTGATAACAAATTACGCATTTATTTTTTTTTTTGTTTAAGGCTCCAAGTCAAGTATATTGAAACAAATTGGAAGCACCACTGAAAAATCTAAAGTGATTGACAATCAGTTTTACCTGAACAATAGAACAAGGAGCAAGTATTAAAAGCATTACCATTTTCAAGTAAGTATGCACAGTTTAAAGATTTTTCTATAAACATGTTTATCATTATTGTTGCTCCCATTAATTGGCTGTTTCATGCCCAATTATCTTCATCTTGATCAAGAATATCATCACAGTTATTATTATTATTCCCAAAAGGGGAGGGAAGTAAACCCTACGCTATCCAAAGCCCCCTCGGGCCCATATAGCTGCCCCTAAAGAATACCTACCACTGGGACTAGAATGAAAATCCAGACCCAGGTTTTAACCATCTAAGTTTCACAACAGACCGAACAAATCGGACCAAAACCTTAAAAGGACACAGCTTAAGATCCTCTACCGACATCCTATTCCGGCCGAAGGTCCTAAACCTAATCTCCTCACAACCCAAACAATTCGTCATCAAATGCATGGGTGTTTCCTCCTCAGTTTCACAAACTCTACAAAAAGGGTCAGGCACAAGTCCCATTATATAGAGATGTCTCCTTAAACCACAATGCCCAGTGAGGAATCCAACCAGATACCTGAGGGAGGTCCGTGAAAGACATCGGACCCCACTACTCAAAGCTCCGTCCGGGCCCCCAATGAGCATTTTAGACTGCCGACAACCCACTGCACTCATCCATAAGGATGAGTGCTGTGAGGTCATCCACGTCTGAAAGCCCGACAAACATGTGTCAGAAGACACACCAACAGCAGGCTCTGGACCAATGAAAGGGAGAGAGGCACCTAATTTGGCAAACCTATCCACCTCCTCATTCCCAAAAATTCCCATATGACCTGGAACCCAGACCAGAAGCACATCCTTTAATGAAGAAAGATCTTCCAGTCTTCTAGAACATTCCAACACCAATCTGGAAGTGAAGACACATGAATTAAGCGCCTTCAACGCAGCCTGGCTGTCCGAGCAGATACAAACACCTTTTAAATTAGTGTTACGCACCCTCTCATCCAAAATACAGCAAAGAATTGCATAAACCTCAGCCTGGAAAACGGTGGCCCACTCACCAAGAGGCGCTACCAAATGATCTCCCGTCTCAAAATAGACGGCAGCCCCAGACCTACCATCCATCCTGGAACCGTCCGTGTAGCATCGGAGATAATTCTCAGGAATCACCACCAGACGGACCCAGGGTTAACCAATCTTCCCTAGAAGGCAACCTAACCCTGTAGGAATGACCAAAGACAAAAGTCTTCAAATTCCTATCAGAAGGGAAACCTGTAATGGGAATCCTTAAAAGCATCTCACGATAAATGGTAGAATGACCATATCGCTTACCCTGCCAAAAACCTGCCTGTTTAATTCTATAACAGGCTTTCATTGCCTGGTTTTTCACCTCCACAAAAAGAGGTGGAATCCCTAACAAAGTCTCCATAGATGCTGTCGGTGTCGTCCGAAACGCTCCAGTCACCGCCAGACAAGCCAAGCGTTGGACTTCTATCATCACAGTTACTAACTATCTGTCAAAATTTATAAATTGCTATTATTCAATACTGACTACTGCCGTGTAGATTTTTAACTCTTTCAATTTACTGGAAGTCTTTCCGACTCTGAATTGAGCTTGGTAGTTTCCTATTAAACCAGATTTTGAAATTGAGAATTCACCGGAAATTCTTGTCTTGGGGTTCTTTGAATACGAAAAAAATCTTTTTAGCGAATAATCTGTGAGTGTATGTGTGTGTGTGTGTGTGTGTGTGTGTGTGTTGTTAACAGAATATCTTCAAAACGAAAAGCCGCAAGAAGTTAAATTTGGTATTCCATTTAGGCACCGCATCAGATACGAAGATTTCGAGCAAAATCTATCAACCGGATTCTCAACATTACTGACTGGTCAGTTTTTCGTGATTTTATCGAAAACAGCTCCAACGATTCTTTAAACTTCTTGTACTATATCCCAACCACCTGTATATTTATTTTAAGACAAATGAGCAAGATTTGAAATTAAAAAAAAATTTCATCAAATAAAACTGTAAAAAGGAGTAAGAGAAAGTCGTGTGAGTGTTTCACGCCACATTTTTTTTTAAGACACGTCAGAATCTGTGGTCAACACCTGACGATTCACATCACTTAGGGCGCTGTTTTCTTGTAATTGTAAATAGATAATCACTCCAAATAGCTGAAAGCTGCAAACATATTCCATGACGCCATTCATCTCTATTAAAATAAATTTACAAAAAAAAAAAAAAAATTTGCCTGGTTTGAATTATCGGAGAACCTAGTTTTGACAACTACTACTCAACTTTTGCATCAGAGATTTTTCTAAAAATTTGTAAACAAGAACGGCAATATATTTAAGAGTAGAACACCATATTTTCTTAGAAGCAATGAAGTTGCCGAGAATTCAGTGAAAACCAATAAATAAACTCTGACAGCAGCTTTAGCTTCAAGCAAGACAATTTAGAATTCGTTTTGCAGCGTTTTTTTTGGATTATCAAAATACACCTTATTTATTATTGACATTTATGATGAAGGCCTAACCCTTGAAGGTCTTATCCTAACAAAGATCAGTGCCTTCTTCGTACAGAAAAAGAGAATCTAAAGGCTGGATTGCCTGAATTTGAATGCGAGTCCCCACGTGGCAATTTTTCCTAATACATCAGCTTTAGTAGTCACTCAGTGCTGTACATAATTCTATAGTTTCCACAACCGACAATATTGGCTTTTTTGTAGGCTGTATAATATTCTTTCTAAACTCGGGACAAGTCTTCTTCTTGCTATATTGTTTGGATATGATACATCAGGACTTTCAGAAAAACAGGTCCTACACGCCACAGTCCCCAATACAAAAGTAAAGCTGTCCTTGTCAAAGGTACTCATGGCCGGGAGGGATGGTACCTTTGGAAATTGTTCAGTTGGGAGTGTGGGTGAATTCAGTATGAGTTTTCAGGTCATTTCTGTGAATTTAATGCAAACTGATATAAAAAGGCTTCAGATCGTAAATAGAGGCTGATTTGGCCTACGGAAAGATCTAAAAAGTAAGCTATTCGTAGTACACATGTGTGATTGTTGCAGTGTGAAAACAGCTTGAAATAAACTTCTTTTCGGATTACCAGAATGAGAGTATAATAGGAGTCCTAATGTATACTTCAGATTGCTGTTTTATATTCAAGTTTAGATGAGTTTTTCTTCCTTAGATCCGAAACTAAGCATTACGCTTGCGAGTATAATGCTCACACTCTCCAATAAAATGAAACGGTGTTTCGTCCTTCTAACCACAGTGGATCCACAGTGAGGCTCATACATCTGAAAATACTTCCTTAAAAGGCAATGCCCCGTAACTAGGGCAGTGATTCTCAATAGCGCTTCAGCTAAATTGTGCTAGTTTTGAAAACCTTGGAATTCTTCTGCCCCAAAATATATTTCTGATAAAGTTTACGTTTCCATGTAAGCCAATTCTCAATGGCCCACAGGCGATTTTGTACGTAATACCACAGAAAAGTTCAGGATCGCTCTCCTTTGTCAGTCGTACTCTTCGTTTCTTTGAATGCTCTTGTGCCCAGACACCCAATCTAGCCAGAATTCGTCAAAACTAGTTTGAAGGAAATTGGTAACTGGAAGTCTGACAAAGAATTCTAGCTCCAGTGGTGAAGGGTTAATAAACGAAAACAGGCCACACTTAAGAAGACGAGGCAATTGCCAATCTATTTAGCTTCCAGACGTGCAAAGGACTTCGTGGTTTTTATCGACAATTTGAAACGTTCGCAATACTTACTTCATTACATAAGTAAATAAGATGTGTTTGCCACAATTACTAGATTGAAGAAGAAAATTGATCAATCGGTAATGCAATATTACTGAATGTTTTTTTATTTTCAGTTTTCTGCAATTTTCTCTTTAAAGACACCACTGAATTCCATCAAATTTTGTATACTTACATATGTAAGAATGTTGGCGTGGATGGTAATGGGATGGACGACAGCTTTGCAGGGAAAGGCGTTTCAGCCCCCTTTATGGGGCTCTGGGATAAGCGACCAGTCTCTTCGGAAAGAGCTCAGAAATGAGGAGCGGAGCAAGTGAAGAGATCACAGCTCTGGAAAATCCTCCCAGGACTGAAGCTAAGACCTGCTTGGATGGTTATAACCAGGCAAAAATCAGAAGGTGCATTAGTCTAAGTAAATATATGCTTCATCTGCTGAACGAGTTTTCTCAAGGGGCATTGTAGACTCAGGGGGCTGACCTAAAGAAACTGGTCCTAGAACACGATAGCACCTGCACATTTTGTGGGAAGATAGAGGAGACCTCCACCACCTTCTGTCGCAGATGACACCGCTATACTTTCTATCCATACTGACCCAGTGATATCTCACATATATCTAAGGAACCATCTTATCACTCTTGTATCATAATTCAAGCTTTGGAAAATATAAATAAATGAAAATTAATGTAACTGTTGGACACATTACCTCTCTACCATTATCACATTACCTCCTGCTGTTGATGTTGTCCACCTCTAGGCTTTACATCGGCAAAACATTTGATACCTTTGTTAAAAAAAAAAAAAAAAACAATTTTTTGAAGTATAAGCGATTAACTTATATACGGGGGGTAACCTAACGAAATATTAATATATTCGGTAGTGTATAGTTTTTCCGAAATTACTTTTCAACTCTTCTATAAGGGAATAGAATTTGTTTCAGAACCCTTAATAAAGGTTTTTGTGTGAAATTCGCTTTTCTTTTCCTCTCGAAGAAATAAGCCCTATGTTCAAATTTCCATAGTGATTTATCAAATCTTGAAAATAGCATCTCTGATTCATACATTGTGTTATGCGGGTGTTTAAAAAATTCTTCGGCGCAATATTTGCATAGCTCTTTACATAGCTCTCTGAGATTGCTTAGAAACCACAAATTAATTGCTGCCGTTGGGTCCACAGAACTGGAAAAAATCTCTTAATTCTTAAAATTCAAAGCGCCTACTGGAAATTAACTAATGCAAGAAATGTTAATTATCCATTAAAATTAGCGCATAATTTAAATAAATATTTGATTTAATAAAATTAAATGTATATAATATTCATATTTATGTATTATTGCAGACACTACAAGATAAGGAACAGTCAAGCAGTATGGAAAAAAATTCAGAAATAAAAAAAAAATTAAACTTTTGGAATGTTTACGTTCAAGTGTTTCAGGAATAATAAAGATTTTAAATTTATGTTTCGTTCTAAATTTCGTTGAAAAACTAAACAATAAAAATATATTTTAACTTTGTTTCAGTTATTTTAGAATTTACGATCACAAGTTAATAGTAATGTTTACCCTATTGAGGAATTTACGCCGCTTTCAATGATGTGATTGTCGATGCTAAATAAAAAACAACTGTAGGTACACTGTTTATTGATTGAAACTTAAAAAAATATGTATTATTACAAAAAGATTGTTTTAAGAACACACACACCATGTTTGTTTAGAAAAAAATACAAAAACAATACTACACACACACACAAAAGAACCATATGTATATTGTCTATTGTCAACTTAATATTTTGTATATTGGCGTCAACATAAGTCCCCCCTTGAATGTGAAGACGTTGAACTTTAAATTGATTAAAGAATCAAGCCAACATAGGTCAGTTACTTTGCTCAAAAAATAGAGTAGCTCATTGAAATCACATTTCCTAGGAAAAAAACTGGTGTGAAACACTCACACCTTTTTCTTACTGAAATAAATGAAATGAAAATTTTTTAATTTGTTCTGGGACTGCCAAAATGAATAATAATAAGATTGTCTTAGGGAAGGGAATAGCTAAGTGATTAGCGTACTGGACTCCCACGCGGAGGTCCCGGGTTCCAGTCCAGCTGTGCTGCCCTTAAATTTTTTTTTTTTCTGCCGGAAGTGCACTGAGAAGCTCCGGCTCCAATGACCATAGATTTTGACGCGTCCTAAAGTAGAAAAAAATAATAAAAACATAAGGGTGGCCTTAGGGAAGGCAAGCAATGTGGTTAGCGTACTAGACTCCCATGCGGAGGTCCCGGGTTCGAGTCTAGCTGTGCTGCCCTTAGATTTTGTTCTTCCTAGAAGCCTCTAAGCTCACTGTCCGATAAGGAACAATGTTGTCTGTAACGAGAGAACACTGTCCGGAGGCCGGCAGTGCACTTAGAAGGCCCCGGACGCCAATGACTATAGATGTTGACACACCTTAAATAAAAAGAAAATAAAAATAAAATGGCGCTAGGATCTTGGCCTTAATCAATACAATTTACATCTACAATTGTATACATTTATTATTTTATATTCACCTTGAATTTAATTGTTTGACATTCAATTTAGGATGATTGGGTGGATAGTAGCTGGGAAAAGTAATGACATTTGAAGGTGGGGGGGTGCCGGATGTGAAGTGGAATGGAGTACCAGATGTGAGTTGCACGGATTTGGAAGGATTTGGAGAAAGCGGAGGTACGGTGGGAAGTGTAATGGTCGGAGAAGTGGGATCTAGTGTTCCGGGAGTGCACAGTAGATCTGAAGAATAGTAGCTGAAAAATGTAGGAGGCTCGTTGGGTCGTTGGGCATTACTGCAAATTACATTCAAAGGAATGCACTCTGGTATGGCAGTTGTGGTTGTAATTTGTCCTTCAATCTGCAATGGAGTAAGTTCTTGAGTTTGTTGGTGGGTTTGCTGGTCAATGTAATATAGCTGAGATGTCTAGTTAATATTCTGTGTAACTTTAAGTGAAATGGATTTTTCTGGAGTAGGAAAATGCTAGAGAAATATCATTGTTGTAACGTATAAAATGTGAGATTGCATTACTTTGTCGTCAAGTTTTTTTGATGAATTTTGAGGGATAACCTTTTATTCTTAAAATTTAAAATCTCGGATTTCTATTTTGATTTTTATATGGCTATAATTGACAACTCTATAAATAAAGTTCTTGTGCCACATTAATTTTCATGTGTAATGGGTGATTACTCTAATAGTGTAAGTAGTCTTTGTGAGCCAGTGGTTTTCTGTTATCATTTTATTATTAATTTGTCTTTTTCTTTCACAAATATCTTAACATAGTTGTAAAAATTTGTCTGTAAATGTTCGCTTAACTTGGAACAATATTATACTAAATGAAGTAGCGATATCTACAATCTAATATTGGAACTAAGGAATTCTCACAGTATTCATAAGATAGCGCAACTGTGCTTACCGCTATTTCAACTTGTAGTACAGAGAAAGCGCGGTTAGTAATATTCTTAGATAACGCTATTTATATTGTTTGACTAACGTTCAGGAACGTTCATTCCAGATGAATGAAAATAAATTTAGAATTTAATTTTCTTTTTTTTTATTTCATTGTATTTGAACTTGGAGTTTTTTATAAACGTGTTTGAAACATTTCTTCCCGGAAATATTGATTTAAAAAGGTTTCTAAAGCGGGTAAATTAAGCGGGCGGTAATTTAAGTGATTTAGGAGGTCCACCACCAAAGCATTGTCGTCAAACTCAGATTGGTTTTTAAATCTTATGCCCCAGAACTTCACTACCCATATTTTATGAGGCCAATTTATAAGCGGGTACTATAAATTATTTGATTAAATTTATCAATATAATTGTAACAATTGAAGTAAGAGGAAATATTTCACGCAAGATTTTACTTATGTTTACGGTGAAACATTCCAAAGATTCAAGTTGATATAAAATTTTGTAAACGTTAGGCAGATATTGTTACCCTATCATTTGTAATATGTATACAAAGAAAAATCTTATATGAAACACTAAACGACTTGATACAGTTATACATTTCATTCAAATTTGGAATGTTTGCTAAATTAAGTGACTTCAAAATTATATGTATAGTCTGGTGTGAAACACTCACAATACTTTCTCTTAGTGCAGATAAATTACTGTAATACTGTATAATATAAATGTAATTACTGTAATATGATCTCTAATTACAGAAATTGCAACAGTTTTTATGGAGAAAATCACAGAAAACTATAAAAAAAACCTTATTCAGTAAAGTCGCATTTTCGGTGAACAAATTTCCTTCCATTCGGAATTTCGGTGTCATGTTTCATTCTAATTAATATTATATAGATGATAGAATGATATAATAAACTTAAATGACACTTTAGTGGAAAACATGACCCCACACTATGAGATGATCGTCATATTGGAAAACAAGCAAAGAAAATCTCGCGAATAGTCATGGACAAGCCGCTGTTTTGACCAGCGTCAATCAAAGAGTTTCTCCGTGTTCTCCTAAGAGAAAAAAAATGCCAACAATATGAATAAGCCCGGCACAAATGAACAAGAAATATAGATAGAAGTATGACGAGTATTAATAGAATTCAGAGGTTATTTGATAAAAGCATTCGTACCAACTATTAAGGAACCAATTATTATATTTGAAATAGGAAGCAAAGTCATTAGCATTCAGTGCTTGACGAGATCCCTTTTCTGTAAGATAGCCAATAGAATGAGAACTGGACAAACTCATTGTGGAGGAAGCCATAGACCTACGGCCACACACACCACCAGACATCGTGTTCAAGGAAGAGAGAGGGAAAGGTTCGTATATTCGTATATGTGGTGATTCACAGTAAATTCCAAAAATTTTCCCAGACGTATATCAAAAGCCAATATTGGTTGAGTTAACGTCAAAAATGCTTGGAGGAACGGTATTTTACTATCATTGATTTACGAGATGCATATTTACAAGTGGAAGTGGACGAGCAGTGTAAAGCACATTTTGTAATTGCTACCCATGTTCCGATTTTCTTCTACACTGACCATATTCTAAAGATTGATTGAGCAACTTCTGGAATGAATACCGCACATAGATCAACAAGGATGATATCATCATAATTTGTTCAAATCGGAAGGAGCACCAGCAGGTATTCAAGTAAAAATAGAAAAATATCAGTATTTGCAACTTCGTGTGAATTATGGAAGAGATATAATGGATTTCAAGGGTATTTATCCCACAAAAACAAAAAAAAAATAGAAGCAATACAATAAACGAAATCCTCAGCTAATTAGCGGGAATTTTGAGCATTTCCTGGAAATTTTAATTATTTATTCTTCACATAATTGGCTAGTTTGCTCAACTATACAAACTGAGTTGAGGACTTAGAAGACTCTTATCTGAGGGACAGGGTCAATGCTCGTTTAATGAATCGCTTTCACTACTTATTTTAAGCGGCACATCTGAAAGTGGACTAGTAGCTGTGCTGTTTCACATACTATCAAATGGTACGGAAAGGCTAATAGCATGTGCATCTAGGACTATATGTATGTTGTGTGTGTGCGGGGGTGGGGTTACTGGGGCAACACTAACGTTTAACTATCCTCTAAACTCTAACTAAAGTAATACTTCAGTACAATATGTAGTTCTACAATATGAGGGTACATCATTGATAGAATTGCAAATTTAATGAAAATCAATTAATCGGAAATGCGAAAGTGTCTGATTTTTCTTCTATTTTTTTTTAATTTTCTCGAAAACGGAAACAACGATTTTCTGCAAACTTGAATGTTAAATGAATAAAAATATAAATATCAATTTCATTTCAAACTTTTTTACCGGTAAAATTGATTTAAATGGTTTCCTTGGAAGCTAAATCTTAAAAACTCTCTGGGCTTGCATATAGTACTAAATAGAATTTATTTGCTGACAGATACTAGCACTGTCAGCCTCAAGTGCATATTTATCTGATCCTAAAATTAACGTGTGTCAGGTAAGGTTCTCCACCATCTATACGTAGTTAAGGGCAACTATACGTTTTTTTTTAGAAACTTCGTGTTAAAAGGAAAGTTTTTTAATCAGAATTGTGATATTTGCAGCAAGAGAAAGTCGTAGTGTATTTTTATTAATTTAAAGTTATTATTATTATATTTCTTTTTTTTTATGAACTGTAAAATTAGTAGAAAAATTATTTCTTTATTCGTGGAAATATTTAATTAGAATAATCAAGAAGTGGGTTGGAAGTACTTGCTGGGGGTCAAGTAGCGGCTAGTCTTTCTCAAGTCTGATTAATTAATAAAGTTCAGCTGGAGTGAGTTGTGCAGGCTAGTAGCACTAAGGAATACCAAGTCGGAGTACTTGTGCATTATGCAGCAATCACCCGGCCGTTCTCTACAAATAGGTTACCATACCATACAATTTTAACCCTTCGAATTAAATCCATGTTTTCTCATCGTTCATTGCTCTAAACACTGGCATTTTCTAAATAGAAAGTCTATTACTTTATCTTACTGCTGTTTTCTAAATTGACTTCGTCCTTATAATGTAAGAAAGTCCTAAAAAAAAAGTAAAGACAGTTTTTAGCGAATTAATAAAACTTTATTGGAAAACAAATGAATAAGATAATAAAAAAGATAAAGAACAAGATAAGGATAAATAAGATATAGATAATAAATAAGTACAAACATCAGAAGAAAGTGAGATAATTTAAGATTTATCTAATTAATAATACATCAAAAGTATTTGTTTTTTTTTACTCAATTAACCAATTTAATAGAATTTATTTGCTTAACAGAGAGAAAATTAAAGGTAGCAATACAACTGAAAAAAAACAACTCAAATAGCAAAACTTTAAGAGAAATTGAATGAAAAAACAATGAATATAAAAAAATGTATCTACTTCAATATAATTGGTAAACTTAATATCTTAGGGTATTTATTCGTATAAGGCAAAATATCTTATTTTAATACACTTAATAATGTAGCAATACAACTCATCAGGCCCTAACTATTAACTTACTCATTTTCTCCCCAAGTATTATAACCTGGACACAATTTTTTTAAAATCTGTTATCATCATAAGTAAATATTCTCAATGTGTACTTAACATATAGATGAAAAGTTTTTTAGTGCAAATCATGTCCAGAATTTAGCAAAAAAATATAAATATAATTTAGACAGTCCTTTCATTTCTAAACAAATAGATCATATTGCTAACGTAATGAAGAATCGAATTGATTACAATAGCTCATCAAGTACTGCACCACTCATTTAGTTTGTATTATAAATAGCCTCCTTAAGATCGGTTACATAACTATACTCTTATATGTGTATAATGCAATTCATAGTTAAATTAGTTAAATTTTCCACCCCACTTCCTTCCCTGCGGGCTGTAGGTATCAGGTCTTCGACCGCGGGTTGGAGGTGTCCATCTTAACTCCTTACCTTTTTGTCTTCTTCCTAACCCTATTAGTACGTGTGTGTGTGTGTCTGTATATGTGCGCACATAACTCACACACGGAAAATCGCAGAAAGTTCAAACTTGGCATTTAATTTATTGCTGTCAGGGGACTTGACAATAAGCTTTTGAACAAAATTAGTCAATCAAAAGTACCCTTTTACAGAATAGATTTCAGTTTTTTGTGATTTTCTCAAAAAGTGCTCCAATGATTGATTTTTTGTTTAAACTAGTTATATGAAGAACACATGTTAAGAACTGTAACGTTTGGTATTTTATCCGTCGTAGCATGCATATTCATTTTGTTCCTGAGTTTCGGATTTTCATCCACTGTCAGAGCAAATTCACCAAGTTTGTGTAGAGAGTTCATTTTAACGTAATGTTTCTGTTACACTCACACTTGTTGGTTTTCTAATTTATAATAATTCCATTTTGTCATTAAAAACACACTAGATAGTGACATAACCTTATAACCTCCCACACATGCAATCAACAAACCAACAAGTGTGAATGTAACAGAAACATTACGTTGAATACTCTCTTCACGAACTTGGTGAATTTTCTCTGACGATGGATGAAAATCCGAAACCGGTCAGAACAAAATGAATATGCGTGCTGCGACAGATAAAATACCAGATGTTATCCAGTATTGCCGACCCATCCTCATATTCAACACTGTAACTTTTATTTGAAACATTTCTCCGGGAAAATTCATTTATGAGGGCTTTTAGTGGATGGATGGAGAATTATGATTTCCTCTAAAGTGTTATTTTAGTTTATTATACAATTCTATCACCTAAATATTAATTTATTAAATAAAGACGCCGAAATTAAGTCCGTGTTTGATGAAATTCAGTGTTCGGAAATGCGATTTTACTGGACAGTTTTTTTTTCTTCAGTTTTCTGCTATTTTCTCTAAAACGGCTCCGACAATTTTCCTTAAACTATGTATATGTGAACTACACATATAAACAGCTACAACTATTATGTAACATTGCTTCAGGAAAGGTCATTTATGGGAGGCATTTAGGGGGAAGGGCGGGCTTAAGTTTTGCTCTAACGTGCTTAGTTGATTATACAATTATTCTATCATCTAAGCAGTATCAATTAGACATACAAAAATTGCTAAAATCCGAATTTGAAGGAAATTGGTAAACGGGAACTTGCGTTTTTACTGAACAATTTTTTCAGTTTTCATTAAATTTGTTATATACAGAATTTGAATATAAAGATCTATTACTTTTGTCTGAAACTTTTTTTCCCCAGAAATTCATTGAAAGCCGTTTTCTAGCTGGAAGTAAAAGCCACTTTATTAAATTTACAATCTCATTTAGTAAAAATTATAAAGTTGATGAAACTTTGTCATGTATCACTATGTTATAGACTCTAATAAGAGAAAGTTGTGTGAGTGTTGTACACCAGATTTTTCATATTATGAAAATGTACTTGCACTAATAGATAGATCCATATTTAATAAAGTGCTTATTGTATTTGTTGGCGAGATTGTAACGTTTATTTCGTTGAAGCTGGGGGTTTCCTCTGTGTAGGTAGTGAATAATAAATCAAAGGCGAGCTTAGTATTTTCACCTCCACATTAGGGAGTCCTCCTTTAAATAATTAATGCTGTCGGTTTGTCATTGTGTTCATCTCTTTAAAAAAAATAACAGGAAAAAACAAAACAAAAATGAAATCAGCTCATTTGGGAAATTCTTTGCAAAAAAATTTGTTAGCAGTAAAAAAAGCAGTAAAGAAAGCAGATGATAGAGTTTGATTTGAAATTACTAAGTACTAATCAGGGAGTTTATCAATCTAATTGGAAAATGAAATAAAATTCGGAGCTTGTACAGGATTGAAAGGACATCCTTCTTCTACCAAGGTTCATTGCTTCATTAACTTTTAAGGTGTAACAACCCTGAAGGAGGCTTTAAGCGCAATATAGGCGAAACGTAAGTTTTTAGCAAACCACTGACCGCGGATAAACTTAAATGTTTTTCATGAAAATGGCCGCGGAAACCTAAAAAAATCACATTACAGAGTTTTTGTCAATAGTTAATCCGTTAGCTGACCGATAACTCTTATTTTCTGTATGTTATATCTCTGCACATAAATTTTTCTACAATAATTAAAGTTACAGATATTACGAAAAAATGACTATTAAACCTTGATGTTATAGTTGTTGTGGTTGGTTCCACCAAACTGGAAAGCATCAGAGACATTTTCCATGATAGCCTGCTTCTTTTTGTGGTCATCGACCGGTTTCGTGCGTTCGCCCATCATCAGGATGCGTGTGCCAAACAGTGTGATAACACAGACTTGCACAGAGCTAATTCAGTTTACACACTGACTAGTCTTTTAAATGTAACACCGAGACTATTGACCGAGTTTTCTTTTTTTCAACATCTTTAGACAGACAATGATTTTTTAAATTTAATTTTTAAGTTATTTACGTTTTATTTTTAAGATGCTAATTTTATATAGAAGAATTTTTAACATTAGACCAAAATTTCGAGTTTGAAAAGAAATGGATTACTGGAAATAATATATTTATTTTCCGAAGTACATATGTATATATTTTCAAGTTATATGTGAAATTTGTAACTAGGTAATAACCGTATAAATAAATAATAAATCATAAATCAAAACTATTTAAATTGCAGAAACAGAAAGAAACAAACTAATCAGAGTAAAGCTGACTAGTAAACAAATAGTGAACTGCACAAGTTTAATTAAATGATCATGTCTTGGAATTGAAATTATTTAATCTACATTATTTACTAGGTCGACAAGATAACGCCACTACTGCCAAAACGAAGTAAAGGAAGTCAACAAAATAATAATAATACAAAAAAAAAAAATGAAAAGAAAAGAAATCGGTGTAAAGAATAGTAGAAGTAGTTATACATTGGTGTGGTACATTTCATTGTCATATTTATGTATGAGATGCGGCCTTACAATGGGACTACGCGAAAGACGACATCTCTTCGTTCAACTGATCTCTATAGCTAGCCAGACCCCTCCCCCCATTCTTGTCTTCTAGTTCACCTCATTATCATATTCTAACCATCAATAAAAATAGTGATCTTTTTCCTTTTATTCACTACCCTTAGTACTAGAATGCACATCTTGAATATTGCCTCTTTAAAATACAAAGTAAATTTCCATAGCAAAATATCCTAGTTTTTAACTCTACAAAATTACATTATATGTGATTACCAGTTACATTACATATATGTCAATACTTTTCAAAGGGTGATAAAATTATAAAAACAAGTTTCTCGGTTGGAAATTTCTTCGGTCGCCAGCCAATACTTATTAATGTTATTTCAAAAACTAAGAAGTTAATATTTAAAAAACTAATTTGTGATATTATTCAAAATTGGATTACAATTGGAAACCTTTTATTTTATGAGTTGTATATGCATATATTATTTTAATATTTGATAATTGTAAGTTTTACCGCCTGAATTAAAAAAAAAAATTAGGTGTGAAACACTCACATAACATTCTCTTACGCCAGTTTTCAAAATTGTAATTGACATATTATATAGTAAGTGAACCAAATTTAATGAAATTCGTCGGAATTCGTCGAAAACTAAAAAAAAACTATTCAGTAAAAGTGCACTTCCGGTTTACTAATTTTCTTGAAACTCGGAATTTTAGCCATCTATTTATTTCTAATTAATTTTGTTTGGATGGTAGAATCGTATAATCAAATATGATAACACTTTAGAGAAAAACATAACCCCATCCCTCCCCAAAAAGTGTACTTAAATGACTCTATCAGGAGAAAGGTTTCAAATAAAAGTAGTAGCTCCTTTATATGTGTAGTTCACATTCCTAGTGTATAGAAAATCGTTGGAGCCGTTTTTCGAGAAAATACCAGAAAACTGAAAAATACATTTCAGTAAAAACACTCTTTCGGTCATCCGATTTTCTTCAAATTCGCAATTTCAACAACACGTTTAATTCTAAATAATAATTATTTAGATGATAAAATTATGTAATAAATTGAAAGAGCACTTCAAAAGAAACCATAAACCCTTTCCACCCCCAAAAGTACCCTTAAATGAATTTTTCTGGAGAAGTGTTTCAAATAAAAGATGATAGCTCTTTGTGTGTGTAGTTGATATACTAATTTTCAAGAAAATCGTCGGAACCATTTTTGAGAAAATTGCAAAAAAGTAAAAAACCAATCAGTAAAATGGTACTTCCGGTTGAGGAATTTTGACAGATAACCCACTGTCGGATCCCATGGTGATAACTAAACGGAATATTAAGTTAGAACTTTCTACGGTTTTTCGTCTTCGAGCTATGCTATTCAAATACACACACACACACACACACACACACACACACAGAGACCATTTTCTAAAAATCACTTTTTTAGCCTCAGGGAACCTCAAAACGGATATTTCCGGGAAAATTCGATATCGAAAATTTGACACGATTATAATACTTCCTCTTACCAGAAGTAAGAAAAAGTAATAGTAACTCGATCAAGCTATTAAATTGGTTAATTATGTTAAATCAAGACTATTGAAAATATCGCTTCTTTCATAAATATGAATTATTGTTGTTACACACAAAAGGAGATGGATCTCGCGTTTTCGAATTGAAAAATTGGTGTGAAACTCCTACACAACTTTCTCTTACCGTGGTTTACCAGTTAACCGGATAGTATTTACGAGAACAGTTTAGGTCGAAACGAGTAAAAACGAAACATCGCAGAATGGTTATGTTTTTTCCATTAAAATGCTACTTAATTTTATTATACAACATTATCATCTAAATAAAATTTAAATATGTTACAAACAAAATTTGGTGGGCCGAAAATGCATTTTTTAAGTAAACAAATTTTTCCAGGTTTGCTGCGATTTTCCCCCATAAAGACACAGCCAGATTTCATTAAATTTTGGCGTTCTACCCATAAGTGCGTACAGAGATTGGTCATTTTATTAAGTTTAGTTCTCCCACTGATATAAAACTGAAGAGGATGATTTAGTAAAAATTACAAGTTTGAAGAACATTAAATATTTACAAAAATATGTATGAGAAAGTCGTGGTACTTTGTCATAACAAATATTTTATTTTTTTGTATTCAGAGGGTTCCAAACATGTATTTCAGGTAAAAATTGAATTTCGAAAATTTGAGACGATCGCATTAATTTCTCAGCAGAAAGAGAAAGTAATCAAATATTTGTTATTTATGGATGTGATAATAAATTTTACTGAGTTTGTATTGGTATCACCTAAAGAGATAGAATTTAAATGGAATGTAAGTTGGTTCCCTAGTAAGCTGTGTCGTCTAGCAACTTAATGTTTATATATATAAATGGTATTCGTCTCATTCGAAACAAATCCATAGCTACCAGTCTTCCCGCCATTATTATTAAAGTTTACCAATTTCAAGTTGCTCTGCACTGATTAGGGTGACTGTGTGAGAAGCGAGAAGCCCAGCTAAGGGTGTTACTCTAAAAGTGAAGAGAAGCATCGCGTCTCTTATCCCCAGCCCAGCCAGTAATGTCCTCACAGTAACTTGGCTGGAATCGAGTTAATCTTGAGACGTCTATCTGTACCTAGTTCAATACTACTAGACACCGCTATAAGGAGGGGATAATCACCCAGTGCCTATTAGCTTTCTCTATCGTCATAGACACAACTTCTTCTTGGCTCAGCTAGTAACTTTACTTAACACTGGCTAGCGCTAATAGATTGTCTGATAGATTTGCCTCTAACACACTATTAACAAATATACTTGAACATGAAAGATGTTATTATATATACATTTTTTAGTGATTAATGCAAATTTTAACGTTAATAGTAAGACAGTAATTATATCATTTGCTACTAAGTAAAGCCTGTATATCATTTTTCAATAATTTTTTACATAGGAATAATTTTACTTTGTCTTACTCCTAGAAAGTTTTGCAATCCCGTCAAACATTCAAAATTGAGTTTTTATGGGAAACACATGTATTGAAGGTCCCCCAAGTACGAAAAAAGATGTTTCTAGTGAATCGTCTATATATATATGTGTGTGTGAAAAATATTTAAAAAATGAAAACTCGCAGTAAGCTCAATCCGCATCAGAAACGAAAGTTTTCGGGCAAAATCCAGCAACCGATAGTGCAACTTTTTCTGAATTTTTTTTTTTTTAATTTTTCGCTTTTTTCTCGGAAACGTCTCTAACGATTTTCTTTAAACTTTGTATATTATGTACACACAAAAGCATTGTTTATATTGCAACGGTGTTCCCTCTATACTAGCTACTGCAACTAGTTATAAGTGGGTTCATTTAGATAAAATACTCTAAACTTCAATAAGAAAAACACAATTTATTCTTTTACACAATAAATTATAAATACAATTAATAAGAATTAATTCACAGCTTAACCCAATAAAAGTTCACTTTTTATACACTTACCACAAACGCACACTTCGTTTGAAAGAAGAATCTTCTGCAAACTCCCCCGACTTCACCTTTTATAGCAATGGAGAAGGGTCTGGAACTTTCTCGATTCTTCTAGAAGGAGCTAGAGCGCGCCGCCCGCGCTTCCTAACGGCCACTAGGAGAACTTGAGGTACCTGGTTTCTCTCCTAGATGGCACCAGTGGCTGCGTTACACTGCTCCCCTCTCAGATCTGTTCGTCCCTTAAGGAACATTGCAGGTAATATAAGAGATGATCATTGAATGGTCCAGCCTCTGGAGTATAGCTATTCGTCCCATCAGCAGCACAGCCACTAGCCATTCCACCAGCACTGCCTCCACTTGAGCCAGGCGACGCTGCGCCAGCCAACACTGGCTAGAAGGAGTAAATGATCTTACATCAAATAATGAAGTCCTCTTTGGGCTCCTACAACGTGAGGAAGATGATATCGCCGTGATTCTACGTCTTCTTGGAATCTCGGTCCCTGGTGCCACGTCTTGACAAAACATTATACTGAGATCCAGAACCAACTTGTGCACCTTCCAGATTTGCTAGCTTTTCATTTGTGGGCAGTGCCGTGGCGATAGTTGCATAAAAGCTTCTTGCCACGCCAGAGCCTTCTCCGGGTTCTTCTTTGAGGGTTACTTTCATTTTATTAACTGCTAGCGGATGTTGAGCACCAGAACGTCTTTATGTGAATTGTATACGTTGTGTAATTCTCTTAATGTCTGGAACAGAAGCTGTTTCCAATCTCATTCCACCTTCGATAGAGTAAGATCTTTATTTTGTTGATTTCTAATTCGTTCCTTATCTCTTCTGAATTTTACTTCTTTTACTGGAAATCCTCCAAGATTGCTGGCTACTAAACCTGGTTCTAATCCGACATCTTCCATGACTACTCTTCTAAATTAGTCTAATATCATTCTCCATCGGCCAAGTAACACATTAGCGTTAACCCAACCGCTGTGAACTGACAGGATTATCGACACATTTGGTTGCGGAGGGGGAGGTGCCTGGTTTGGTATAGCTGCATCTAGCTCCATATCCATTGGGCCACTAGTGCTACTTTCTTGTTCAGTCTCCATTGCTTCACATTTCTCTTCTGTTCTGGTTGAGAGCGACGTGTACTTTCAGATCTAAATGAAAATTTCATACGTGTAGGTAAAGTACTAAGCTGAGTGGTTGTAGAACTGAAACCTTGATGCTCGCTGATGTTCACTGGCTGTTTAGCTATATGAAACAACTGATCTCTAGTTGCATTCGGTTGCAAGAAATGAGGCTGATCAGGTAATGATAATGCTCGTGCCATTGGCATCATGAATGGATCTGGTGGATTGCTGTCGAGCCATAATGTTAAATCTGATCTCCGGAGAAATTGATGCCGCCTACCCTTTTCTGCTGTTCCTAGCAGTTCTACTTCTTCCCCAGGTTCTATCTCTATAGGGACTGGTGTTGGTGGCATATCGACTTTGGCTTCATCGTTCTTGTTTTCATCTGGCTGCGTCCATGTTTGAGGTAGTAGAGCTACCTCAAGTGCAGGGTTCTGATCAGTACCAGCCCTCAACAGGCAGATCAGAGCATCAAACACGTATGCTATATGCCTGAGAGAAGATACATCCAGTACTGGCAATGAATCAGCATTTCGCGGAATTGTGACATCCCATAAATAGTTACGACAGCAGTTCCCACGAGCATTTGATACATTGCTGACACAACATAATAATTGCATAAATACTCCCAACTTTCGTTATTGTTGTCTCTTTACTACTTTCTGAGCTGTCATACTGTGTATCTGTGTTTTTAATAAAATTAAATTTTTAAAAAGTGGTTTGTGTTTCCATATACTATAACTGGCGCCAGTGAACAGGGACAGCGGAAGTTCTCGAAAGCATTTGAAAGGACGTCCATTTGACTTACATCGCTCAATATTTTTGCTTGATATCTTCCCGCACTAGAGAACTCGAATGCTGACTCCTTATCCGCTGTTTCTCAACTAATTCCTGAAGAAGAAAACACCTACAGCAGCAAGCTGGCAAGCAGACAGCCCGAATAACAGCGTGCATACCGACAGCAGAGAAAGTACTCAACCTCCTCAGAGGAGGACCCGGAATTACCACAAAAACATCATACTGTGAGTAATTTCGTTATACCTAATTCCTGTATTCTTGTCAAACCCCCCCGACTTAACCCCCTTGGTTACCCTAACATGGCTTTCAACATTTCTAAACCACCCACATGAAATTTTCAAATACATCCCCAGATATGATGGAACATATAAATTACACCATTTTGTGTCTACATGGGAGGAACTTTATACAGATTTTTGTGGTGAAAGCATTTCAGAAAGAGAAGGGAACCATTGGCTGCTCTTCAAGGCAGCCATGTCTCACGTAGAAGGCCCTGCTGAAGCACTAGCCTTCAATAATAATTGTTCAAATATACTAGAACTAATTCATTCATTAAAGAAAAATTTTGCAGACAACAGAACTATACCGGACTTGATAGCAGAACTAGTCTTAATGAAGGCCTACTCAAAAGAACATCCTATAGAATTTGTGAACAGACTGGACAAAAAACGAACAGCGGTAATAACTAGGTACAAATTGGACGGTATAACAGGCGACCTACTTAATAATTTAATCAAACAACTAAATGCCACACTAGTGAGACATTAGTCCATGGGGTTCACCCCACAATTGGTGCACATTTACAACTGTTACAGATAGAAGACTTGGAGATGCTAGAAACAGACTCATCAACGATTGCAGTATAGTTCTGCAACAACTAAAATACAGTACCACAATCGAAACAACAAACCGAATAGACACACAACTGTACACACAACCTTTTAAAATCCCACATCATAAACCACCACCGGCTATACAAAATCACCAAAAGCCATATTGACCCCTATTCCAACAGACAGTTACAAATTTTCAATTTCGCAGAAATTTTCTACAGCAATCACAACCACAACTATCACAACCACAACAACAACAACAACCACAACAGAAACAACAACAACCCTCTTTTTCAAGATATCACGTCCCTTCAAGATATCACAGCAAAGTACAGTTACAATGCGCTCGAGTAGAACAAATCCATCTCATAATTTCAAAAATTATATATCCCCATATGAGTTACTCATGTAGAAGAAAAACCCCAGGATAACACCATACATAAACAAATTAGCAGTATGCAAACACAAATAAACTCACTAACTGAAACCCTAAACAAACTTACAGATCATTTTTTAGAAACAAGCCCCAAATTCTCCAGACAGATTGACTTAAGCATAATTAATTAATAAACCGCTGCCCTACTTTTTAAATTTCGAAAGTAGGAAATGGTTAGTTGACACCGGATCCTTGAAAAACTATATAGACCCCTCCATTGTTCCTGCAGACTGCCCAAGATATAAAGATTTTATAGTCAAGACACCCACAGGAATGAGTAAAGGATCAGAATATATTTCATTCAATCCTGAAAATGTTTTTTCCCAAATTAACAAAATAAAAATGTATCTATTTAAGTTCTCGCCAAAATATGATATATTACTCGGACACGAATCTTTGAGTGAAATTAAAGCAAATGTAAATTTTGAGAAAAATATATTAGAGTACGAAAATGGTTCACATGAATTATTAGTTTTAGTCGATAGTAAACAAGTTAAATTAAAGCCCGGTTTTAATGTTGTCGCAGTGTCGGTTAGGAATGCCCAACCTTAAAACTGGATTAATTAAAGCCGCCAAAACTAATAAATATGATATCGAAGAAGGAGTAGTAATTGTAGACAACAACGAATGTAAATGTTTAGTGTATTCCAACGAGCTCATGACCATATGCCCAGAGCCGATGGAAGTCGAGGAATTAGAAACAATTTTTGAACCAAATCAATTAGTGACCAATTGCCTCGAAATTCATAAAGAAATAATTCACCAAATTCCGCAACTACTCCGTACTGACCACATGAACCAAGACGAAAAATTTAAAATTATTAACCTAATAAAAGAATTTCCAGAAATTATACTTAGAGAGAATGACCAATTAACCAGCACAAATTTACTGAAACATAAGATCAATACTACAGACGAAATTCCAGTCTATACTAAAAATTACAGGTATCCTCAAATATTTCGGACAGACGTTCAAATTGAAATCGATAAATTACTACAGAACAAAATTATACAACACTCCAACTCACCTTACGGTTTTTGGGGTTGTCCCAAAAAAACCGACGCCTCAGGAAAACGAAAAATTCGAGTTGTTATAGACTATAGGAAATTAAATGAAAAAACAATAGAGGATAAATATCACTTCCGAATATAGAAGATCTTTTTGGAAAGACTGGAAGGGCTACCTACTTCTCGGCCATTGACCTAGCTTCTGGCTTCCATCAAATAGAGGTAGAGCCAGAACCAGTCCCTAAAAAAGTTTCTTCCGCAGAGACTGGACATTACGAATTCCTTCGTTTCCCTTTCGGACTGAAAAACGGACCTCCGACTTTCCAACGAGCAATGAATTCAATTTTCTCCAAAACACCTACTGTTCTGGTGTACATGGACGATATTATAATCTTTTCAGACAACTTAGACGAACATTTAAAACACTTGAAATCCGTATTTAAGAAACTAAAAGAATACCACTTAAAAATTCAGCTCGACAAGACGGAATTTTTCAAACGCGAACTTCTATACTTAGTTCATATTATTTCAGATAAGCGTATTCAACCTAACCACTCAAAATTAGAAACTATAAAAAATTACCCAATCCCATAGACAACCAAACAAATTAAACAGTTCCTGGGATTAACAGGCTATTATAGAAAAATGATAAAGGACTATGCAAAAATCAATAAACGTCTCACATCTGCACTAAAAAAGGACACGAAAATTGATCCAGATAGCAAAGAATATAAGGAAGCCTTTGACAAACTTAAACTCCTCTTGCAGAACAACCCAATCTTGCAATTGCCGGATTTTTCTAAACAATTTATACTAACTACGGACGCATCGAACTTTGCGATTGGAGCAGTACTTTCACAGATAATTGACGGACACGATCTTCCAAGTTCCTATGCCCCTAGAACACTTAATAAACATGAAACAAACTTATCCACTATAGAGAAAGAGCTTTTAGCAATAGTTTGGGTGTGTAAACATTTTCGCCCTTTTCTCTATGGCCGAAAATTCCTCATCCAGACTGACCATAAGCCTTTACAGTGGCTCCATAGTATTAAGGAACCTAACTCAAAGTTAATTAGATGGAAACTTTTATTGGAAGAACTTGACTTTGAAATTATATACGTTCGGAGAAAAATTAACAATGTTGCCGACACACTATCTAGAATACCTAATCACCCAGTTAACACTCTAGACGAATTAGCCGAAGAAGTACTTGACGACTTTCTTAGAGAATACGGGAAACGAAAACGATAAAAATGAAAACCTAAGTGTGCAAACAATTCACTCACAAACATTCTAACGAACAAGTAACTATAGAAGACGACAATAAAATCATTAATACAGAATAAAACCAACTGATCCTTGAACGCGGTACAAAGACCCCTACCTCTTACGAAGTCTTCGGTAAAACTAGACTAACATTCTATTTCCAAAACGCATCAGACGTGAAGCAATGCAAACCCTTTGTACTGAATACCTAAAACCAAGAACCACTTATGGAGTCCTCTGTTCAAAAGAAGGCCATTTAAAAGGAATACGAATCCATCTTTAACAACTTTAAAAATGTAATCATTAATAATTTCGATACAATAAAACTTAAACGGTACAAAAAGCTGAAACTAGATATTACTAATCCTGAAGAACAGAAAGAAATAACATCTTACTACCATGTGAGCAAAACTTTTCATCGCGGTATTAATGAAAGTTATAACCATATTCGTAAAAGATATGATTGGCCCTCAATGCTAAGGGACATAACAGACGCCCGATTTGCTTAAAGGTAAAATATGACAGGAGACCAGTTCGAACTGATTACAATCTTACACCGACTCCCGAGAAACCTGTTGAAAAACTACAGCTCGATACTTTCCAATATGACAAACGCTAATTCCTGACAATAATAGACTGTTTTTCGAAAAAACTTATGGCCTACCCTCTTACAAGTCTTAACCAATTTGAAATACAAACCTGCCTCAATGACTACTTCTCTCTATTCCCTATCCCAAAAATAATACAAATGGACAACGGACGAGAATTCGACAATGAAGGTTTAAGAAACTTCCTAAAGGAGGGAGGAGTTACGACAGCAGTTCCCACGAGCATTTGATACATTGCTGACACAACATAATAATTGCATAAATACTCCCAACTTTCATTATTATTGTCTCTTTACTACTTTCTGACCTGTCATACTGTGTATCTGTGTTTTTAATAAAATTAAATTTTTTAAAAAGTGATTTGTGTTTTCAAATACTATTACTAATGACAAACAGTACATCAGCAACTCCATTCGGGCAGACTGGCCGTCATCGCCACCATCACTATCCCTAGATGGTCAGGAAGAGTCAGAATTAGTGGTATAACCAACAATCCTAGTTGGAGAAGCCGAAGAAATACCTCCAGAATGATGCGAAGACTGTAGTAGATCTTGATGTACTTCCAGAAGTAGTACCACCATTCGAAGGACCACCATTCCGCTATTACTACCGCTACCTCCGTTACTACTGTTCGAGCTTGAGGAACCTGAACCATGGTAGAGAGGATGATGAAGATGTGCAGAATCTGACGCTGTCGTAAGAGAAGCTCCAAAGCGTAATTGAGATTCGGTTGAATCTGTTACTGTCAAAAGCCAATCCCATGGTGGTTTTAACGGTCTTTCTACAAAGGTCTGTATAATTGGCACGGGTTGTTGCTGTGGTGCACTAAAATTATATAAACTGCCTAAAGGATCTGCAATTTGTCGCAGTACAATAGGAAAACTTCTAGCCGAACAAGCAGCTGTTGTAGGCATGGTGACCCCATGATGGTTACTACTGCTTGCTGAAGACGTGTTAGTTGAACGCCTCAATGAAGATGGACCAGTGAATACCAATGAATTGCCAGAGGCTACTCGGAAACCACCTGAAAATCTTGAACCGGTGTCTCTACTTCTAATAGCCCCTTGCATTGACTGAGGAGCAAGATTACTCCCTTGGCCCTAACCACTTTGTCCCGAGCGTCTTTCTAACTGTTCATCTCCAAGCACCATTTCTTCGAGATCCAATCCTTCACTTACTCCATCACTTTCTTCCTACTGACTTGAATCACCACTTTCATCTTTTACGAGCACGGTAGCAGGCAGGGTACTAGATGGAACATGCTGTACAGATTCCTGGGTATTCTGATCGCTTTCAGTTTCCCCAATAAATTTTCACTTTCACTTTCCGCATCTTCACGTTCAACTTCTCTCTCAGGTCCTTCTCTTTTGACATCTCTTTCGCCCTCACCTTCACTATCTTCCCCATCATTCGCTAGTGCCACTAAACTTTCTACCGTTTCTTGTCGGCTCTTATTTATCTCACTTTTTATTTCACTCTCACTTCTCTCATTTCATCCCAGCCCCTTTTCAATTCCTCTCGGCTCTTCTTTATTTCGCCTATAATCTCATCTTTCATTTCCTTCTGGCTCCTTTTGATTTCGTCTTTTATTTCTTTCATTTCGTCCTGCCCCCTCTCTATTTTGTCTTTTATTTCATTCATTTCGCTCTTCAAAAACGTCATCAGTCCCTCCATTTTCCGCTTTGACTTCTGGTACTTATGGGCATACAACAAGACTGATACTAAACAACAGTTTTAGTAGACTGATACTGTAACCTATACTGTAGAAGACTGATACTGTAACAACCTATTTAGAGATTTTATCCCACTTCTGACACCAAATGTAACGTTTTTCTTTCTAAACTAGCTAGTGCAACTAATTTTATGTGGGTTCGTTTAGATAAAATACTCTAAACTTCAATAAGAAAAACACAATTTAGTTTTACACAATAAATCATAAATACAACACTTAAGTCAACAATTAATTCACAGTTTAAACCAACAAAATTTCACTTTGTTCACTTTTTATACACTTATCACAAATGCACACTTCGTTTGAAAGAAGAACCTTCTGCAAACTCCCCCGACTTCACCTTTTATAGCAATGGAGAAGGGTCTGAAACTTTCTCGATTCCTCTAGAAAGAGCTAGAGCGCGCCACCAGCGCTTCCTAGCGGCCACTAGGAGAACTTGAGGTACCTGCTTTCTCTCCTAGATGGCACCAGTGGCTGCGTTACAATATGTTATTTCTGAGAAATATTAGAGGTTAAATTTCAAATGTGTTTGTTCAATATTATTGGCGCTCTCTTCCAATCACTTCTAGGGTAGGTTCTTATCCCCCTTTCCCCCCACACACACAATCATTATATTTATATATAAAAGAATTTATGTTAGAGTAGATATAGAAGTATATAGAGTAGATACTGAATTATATTCATGTTAGGACAGATGAATAAATTTTTTTGTTTAAAGAAATGTCATTTTATATATAATTGTATTGGCAAAAGTAAGGGATAGACGTGTGAGTGTTTCACACCAGATTTTTTTATTATTTTATTTTAACTAATAAATAATGTCCAGCACAGGTCTAATAATAATAATCGACCAAATTTATGATGACCAAAATACATTATTAGAAATTATTTTGTTTATCTTCTACATTGTAATGTGATTTCTTTTTCAAATAAGTATTGTTTACTTTGAGATCTGTATAACCAAGAAACTCTGGCCGCAATAGCTGATGAAAGCGTACGCTTGCCGTAGTTGTGATATTTGTTGCGGCATCAAGGTATAAACTTTGTTTGTCCCATCATCGCGTTTCTACTATTTGCTAAAAAGTAATATTTTCTAAATTTGCATAATCAAAGTTGCGACAGCTCGCAACTTGGGAAACAATCTTTGGTTATCATTTATTTATTTATTTTTTTTAATTTAAGGCGCGTCATTATCTATGATCATTGGCGCCTGGAGCCTTGTCAGCGCACTGCCGGCCACCGGACAGTGTTCTCTCGCTACGGACAACAATGTCCATCACCGGACAGTGAACTGTAGAGGCTCCTAGGAAGAAAAAATAAAAGAAAAAGAAAAGAAAAATATAGTTCGTGGTTCGAGACCAGCTGTGCTGCCCTTAGATTTTTTCTTCCTAGGTGCCTCTACAGCTCACTGTCCGATGCCGGAAAGTGGACAGTGTAGCCTGCAACGAGAGAGCAATGTCCGGAGGCCGGCATTACACTGAGAAGGATCCGGGCGCGAATGACCATAGATGTTGAGCGCCTTAAATTAAAAATAAAAAATCAGAGTTTAATTTAAATTATTCCGACGGTTTTCTATAAGTTGAAGTACTTGCTGCAGAGATAAAATCGTTATCACTTTTATTAAACTTTTTCCCCCAAAAATTGGTTTTAATTGGTTCTAAGGAGTCGGAGGTGTTAAAATTGAAATGTGTTTGGTTAACATTATTGATACTCTCTACATTGTAATGATTCTCTACCTGCCTCTGTTGGTAGGTTGGCACTTGTACCCCCACCATTTCTATACTTACATAAGGACAATTGAGCAAAATTTTAAATTTAAAAAAATTCGTCTCATTTTATATATAACTGTATTAAGAAGAATAAGGGAAAGTCGTGTAACTATTTCACACCCATTTTTTTTTAAATAAGAAAAAGCATGGGAAGTTTTATAAGCCATAGGTTGGCACTCATGGGCGATTGTATAGCCGATGAAAGCGAATTTTTTAATTAATTTATTAATAACATCAAAGTAAACAAGTCATAAACAGCTGGTAATTTTGTATGAAACAATCTGTTGATTTAAATAGACGTTAAGATAGATACTATAATGCTGTGTTTAAGAATGTATAAATGTTAGTGAAGTGGGCGCCGTCAGCTGAGGTTGTCTTGCCAATTAACCACTCACTACCATCTTAACAGGACTGGCTGTGCCCGAACAGCCTCCCGCCTCCCGCTTGGCCCCATTTCTCTAGTCTGGTCCGGCACATCTTACTGTTTCTAATTGCCAGTAAATATCAGCACACTGCCACTAACTACAATTCTCTGCTCATTTCTTGTTGGCAACATCATCCTTATCTGACAACTAACCAAAGTCAGCATATCTACCTCAACCAGCATGTACAATTCAACTAATTCATCCCCCGGGTTTTAGAAAGTTTCTCCATCTAATCAACTTCATAAGTAAAGCACTCCACTTATTAATAAAAACTTTATAAATTAAATAATTCTTTGAACCTCTTTAAATATGCTTTTTTGACAAAAAATATTGACAAATTTTCTTCATACTAACATTCCAAGTTTTAGGAAAATTGACCCAAAAAAACTCTGAAAAGTATTCTGTAAAAATGCACTCTCGGTTAACCGATTTTCCTCAAATTTAGCATGCTAGCAATGCATATAATATACCTTAACTAGATGGAAGATTCGCACACTACATTGAAACGGCTTAGACGAAAAATTATGCACGCAGCTCTCCCAAAACCCTCCAAAAATCGGTTTTCCTGGAAAAATAATTCTGATAAAAGTAATAGCCATTTATGTGTGTACATAGTATGCAGAATTTAAAGAAAATTGATGGTGGCATTTTTCAAATACTCTGAAAAATAAAGGGAAAATTTTATTTTGGGTGTGATGGTGTTACCTAAACTATTGTATTTGCTAAAAGCTTTTTTATTCTTATTCAGTGGACATGAAAATCTGTATTTCTGGTAAAAACTCGATACGAACGTAACGATTCCTCTTTCCACATCAAAAGTAAGTTAAAAATCTCAGAGTATAGAAAATATAACTCACGTTCCTAAAATGTGATCAGATTATTGCAATTTAAAATAAAACTCGCCAGGAACCTTTTCAGTGCAGTCTCGTTACAGACAACACTGTCCATCACCCGGCAGTGAGCTGCGAAGACCCTATGAAGAGAAAATCTAAGGGCAGCACAGTTGGACTCGAACCTGGGACCTCCGCTTGGGAGTCCAGTGCGCTAATCCACTGAGCTAATCCCTTCCCTTAAACTATTCCTATACTTATTTTTAATTTTAATTTATTGAAGACAAATATCGTCCGCACTTGTACGTTGAACCGAAAAAAGTCACCAAACACCAAAAACAAGTCGTCTGGCATTTAAATAATTAGTTGGAGAAAGATTCCAATTATTTAAGTATAATTACCTGTGGTGTCCAAATTTTCCCATATTTTCCTCAATTTGTGCTATCATTTCATGAAGTTTTTGTATTCAGATGATTTTATTCTGAATCTCCGAGCACTATTTTGTAATGCTGCAATTAATATTTCGGAATAAGCTTCTGAAATATGTAAATTCTTATATATAGTGCGAGTTAGTTTTTGTACAAGCGATTGACACAGTTCACATCGTGCTCCGTAATAAGTGATTAGTTAGGTTGTTTAAAGTTGATCAATTTTCTTCAGAGACATCTTATTTTGTGCACTTTTTGCTATATATTATTACTGTAAAATTGGGTGATTTTCTGTGCAGTGATTGCTTCAAAAAAAGTGAAAGAAATATATAGTTTTTATTCATCTAAACAAAAAGGTAAAATATTATCCTTTCATAATAAATTTAATGGGGACTTGAGATGTTTATATCAATAATATGCACTCTGCTTACTACTATTGCTAAGTATCATTGTTTATATATATAAACAAGTATCAATAATAAAGTACTTGTACAGTCTCAGTTTCTTACATTGCAATATATACGACAAAACAAATAAAATATTATTTCTAGGGTAATATTATTTAAAGGAAAAAGTTAGTTAATAATTTCTTATTAATTATTACTATTGGAGAAATTAAATTTATAAAATAGTTATT
>JAAEAF010008251.1:0-30454 GCA_011037195.1 Triatoma infestans | reverse complement strand
GTATTGTGTACTGTTCTGACGAAGTGCATGGAATACAGAGCTGTGGTGACCCGTCGGGTGACCCAGCTACTCCCCAAGTAACTGCATGCAACAGATATATCCATAGACTTATACATATAAAATAAGTCATTAGCAAGACAGCATACACCGATAAATGCGCATTAAAATTATGCATTATAACTGCATTTATTTAAGAATGTATTCCAGTATTAGAACGCAAAGACCATTAATGCAAACAACGCAATTACTTTTGTACCAACCTAATTTTCTGCTAACATTGTGAGCCAAGACCCAAACAAACCGACTGGCCAGTGAATGAATCTTCGCATTATGCCACATCTACTTGACAAAGTAAACATTTTAAATTCACACACTGTAAAAATTTTTCCGTTATAGTAAACAGCAATGTGCTATGAATTAAACAAGTTCATTTACACTTGTTTACATCCAGTGTTATCAGTCTGCCATCATTGAGCCGGTCGGTCATTCCATCTAACATTAAATAAAACAACAAATTTGGTGTGAAACACTCACACCGCCGAAAAAAATCAGGAAAATTGATTAAATAAAAGTGATAGATATTAATGGATTTAGATAGTGTTTACAAAGTTTAAAGAAAATCGTTGCAGCCGTTATCGATAAAAACTAATGAAAAACTGAAAAAAAAAAAATTCAGTAAAGTCGCACTTCCGGTTGATGGATTTTGCCTGATGCTTCGTATCTATCCTGAATCTAATGCAATGGAGTGCCTAAATGGAATACCAAGTTTGGGCTTCCTGTGACTTTTCGTTTTTGAGATATTCTGTTAATGCACACACACACAGACCATTTGCTAAAAACATTTTTTCTATATTCAGGGGATCCCAAAATATTTCCGGTGAAAACTCAATTTCGAAAATCTGGCACGATAGCAATTTGCTATCACAAAGCAAAGTAATAACAGCGAAAATTTTGGAATGCTAACTGGCCAGTATATTTGCGTATATATTGGCGCTGCTACACAATACAGGCACATTCGGACAAAACTATTTTAAAAGCCAACTATGATTCTTCTTTCTATTAATGCTAAAAACCAGAGATAAACATATAAAAATTCACAAACGTAGATATTTCCAATTTGAATGGTGGTACCTGCAGTAAGAGAAAGTCGTGTGAGTGTTCACACCAGATCTTTATGTATTTGTCCATTACCTTTCCATGAAACGGATATTACCTCAATTATTATAGGTTGTAAACCATGTATAGACAGTACCCAATTTTCAATAATTGTAACCATTTACCTAAAATAGAGTGAACATCAAACTTTCAAACCAACATTTTAATATGCATGCCTGGTTACAATAACAAGATTACAATAACAAAGTGACATGCACACTACTCAATATGTATGCGATCTCTATGAAACTTGGAATGCATGAATACTAGTCTGGGCTGTGAGTGCCAAGTGAGCCTGCAGCGCTGCCTCGCGGGACAGACAGTAACTAACATCTCTACATCTTACCACCAATATGGCACTTTTCAAATACACACCAAAGACATGAAACAAATAAGTGGTGTGAAACACTCACACCACATTCTCAAGGAAACCGTTATAATCGATATCGAGTAAATTTCAAAAACTCAAAAATCCTATTCTGTAAAATCGCACTTCCGATTAACCGATTTTCTTAAAATTTGGAATTCTAGCAATAATTCAATATCTTAATTCAAACTAAATACTACTGTTCCCCCCAGAACCTCCAAAAAAATCTAGTTACAATTTTTAATTAAGCTAACCATAAAAATTGTGGTAGGGCTTTCACTTGTAAAACTCAGCGGCCTTATATGGAGCGCTCTATGTGAAAATCAACAAAGCTTATGCAAATTTAAATTTAAACTAACTGACAGACTCCAATAACCCGCCAAAATCAATTTTTTCAGAAAAATGTTTCAAATAAAAGTGATACATTTCTATCTATGCAGCAAGCATTCCAAGCTTCAAGAAAATCGCTATAAATCATTTCGAGAAGATTTCAAAACACATAAAAACCTATTCTGTATAATCGCACTTTCGGTTAACCAATTTTCTTCAAATTTCAAATTCTATCAATGCTTCTAATATGTATTAATATTATATATGTGATACAACCATATATTATATTGAGGTGGCACTTTAGAAGAACGCATAACGCTACTGTTCCCCAGAACCCCCAAAAAATCAATTTTCCCGAGAAAATGTTTCAAATAAAAGTGATAGGTATTCATGTGTGTAGATAGTATACTGTATAGAATCACTGTTAGTTACTTGTTTAATTAATTAATTAACTTTCAGTAAATATAAGTTAAGTGTTCACATTTAATGTTAGCTGATAAAAACAAACCTGTGATGGGAATACAAGTTGTCTGAATATAAAGGCATAGAGTTAAGAATTTAGGTATTTCAGCTGGTTATTTTTTTTAGATATTTCTTGTCATTTGTTTTCAGTTTTTAGATTTATTAGAATTCAAAATTTCTTAATTAATTTTTTATTTTATAAATTATAGTTATTATTTCCTTAGTTCTCTTAGAAAATATTTATAATTTCGGTATTTTTATCCAAGCATGTATTTTTGTTTATTTTGGAAATCTAGCTTCATTTATTTTTTTTTAATTTTTGTTTTGTTTATATACAATAAATTTATTGGATTTTATTTTTATTATTTTGTAAACTACCCTAGTTTTCTGAATCCATTATTCAAATATTAAAGAAATTTAATTAGCTAACATGTTTGGCAAACTCTTGCAGAACCTTGTTAATTTTTTTCAAGTTTAGCCCTTAAGCCCTTTCAAGCCCTTAAGTAAAGCAAAAGTACCTTCATTTTCTCTTACTCTGTGACGAGCAATATTGCGATCGTGTGAGATTTTCGAAATTGATCCTCCTCAGTAACAAGAAAATATCTTTTGCTAATAGTGCTTATCTTCCTGTGTATCTGAAGAAAATATCTAAAAAACGAAAAATCACAGGTAGCTAAAACTTGGTATTTTGTCAAGGTAACACCACCAATCGGACAGTAAACCAAACTGCCCCAACGATTTTCTTTATACGTCTTATTGAATCTTACTTCTACCCGTGTGTGTAGAGGAGCTGCAAAAAGTTCGCTATTCTACTCTGTTACTTGACATTTTCTTGGCTGTATGTTAAATAAGGCCCCTTTTTTCTACTATGATCTTGACGTTTTCTTTCCGATACCCTCATCTCATGCCTTTCAGGATTTTCTATTCACTACCATTCGCTTAACATAACCGAACCATCGCAGTTGCATTTTTTTCAATTATTTGCCCTAGAGGTTCAAATACGAAATTCAAAGAAAATCGTTGGAGCCATTTTCGAGAAAATCACGAACAACTGAAAAAAAAAATCAGTAAAGTCGCATTTCCGGTTGATGGATTTTGCTCGAAATCTTCTTGGATAGTGGCTAAATAGAGTTCCAAGTTTGAGCTTCCTGTGACTTTTCGTTGTTTGTTTTTTACACACACACACAAACCCTTCGCTTAAAACATTTGTCACTTAAATTTGATTCAATTGCAGCATGAGATAGTCTGGTGAGGGTTTCACACCATATTTTTAATGGGCTCAGTTTAATTTGGATGTGAGAAAGCTTAGGAAGCTTGCCACGAAGTAAAAGAATTATTTTTGGCTGAAGAAAAGCCACTACCAAACAGTTGGTGAAAAGAAATAGGTCCATGTTCAAAGAAGGCGTAGCCCCAGGTAATTTATGAGAAAAATTGATCCAGAGGGGGTTGCTAGATTTTTTCTTTTTTAGTAGACCAATATCTACGGTGTATTGTGGCGTACTCGTTACCATTTAGTACTGATTGTCTTGAGATTTGCCACTTTGCGCTCAGACATTGTTGTTTTGAATAAAACCTGCAGAAATAAGTAGCGGGCCTGGAGGGGGCAGCGCCCCGGTGGTGGTTGTGCAAACTGGCCGTAATGTCTAACAACCAACAGTGTCGAATATAACAATATGGCCGCTAGTGTTATAAAGTTCTTATTGTTCATTTTAATCCACTAATGTATAAAAAATACTAATAATAAGAGTATACTAAAGTTAAGATCCATAATTTAATATTGTGAATCACTGTTAGTTACTTGTTTAATTAATTAATTAACTTTCAGTAAATATAAGTTAAGTGTTCACATTTAATGTTAGCTGATAAAAACAAACCTGTGATGGGAATACAAGTTGTCTGAATATAAAGGCATAGAGTTAAGAATTTAGGTATTTCAGCTGGTTATTTTTTTTAGATATTTCTTGTCATTTGTTTTCAGTTTTTAGATTTATTAGAATTCAAAATTTCTTAATTAATTTTTTATTTTATAAATTATAGTTATTATTTCCTTAGTTCTCTTAGAAAATATTTATAATTTCGGTATTTTTATCCAAGCATGTATTTTTGTTTATTTTGGAAATCTAGCTTCATTTATTTTTTTTTAATTTTTGTTTTATTTATATACAATAAATTTATTGGATTTTATTTTTATTATTTTGTAAACTACCCTAGTTTTCTGAATCCATTATTCAAATATTAAAGAAATTTAATTAGCTAACATGTTTGGCAAACTCTTGCAGAACCTTGTTAATTTTTTTCAAGTTTAGCCCTTAAGCCCTTTCAAGCCCTTAAGTAAAGCAAAAGTACCTTCATTTTCTCTTACTCTGTGACGAGCAATATTGCGATCGTGTGAGATTTTCGAAATTGATCCTCCTCAGTAACAAGAAAATATCTTTTGCTAATAGTGCTTATCTTCCTGTGTATCTGAAGAAAATATCTAAAAAACGAAAAATCACAGGTAGCTAAAACTTGGTATTTTGTCAAGGTAACACCACCAATCGGACAGTAAACCAAACTGCCCCAACGATTTTCTTTATACGTCTTATTGAATCTTACTTCTACCCGTGTGTGTAGAGGAGCTGCAAAAAGTTCGCTATTCTACTCTGTTACTTGACATTTTCTTGGCTGTATGTTAAATAAGGCCCCTTTTTTCTACTATGATCTTGACGTTTTCTTTCCGATACCCTCATCTCATGCCTTTCAGGATTTTCTATTCACTACCATTCGCTTAACATAACCGAACCATCGCAGTTGCATTTTTTTCAATTATTTGCCCTAGAGGTTCAACTATCTCCTGGTTTTGCCCTCTATTTTCCGTGAGACTCTCATTTCTGCTTCTTGGAATCGGCTTGCAACCATAGATAACAGTAGGTAAAAGATTTCTTATATATTCCTCTTTCTTTAGATAATTCTTATAGATAATCCTCTTTGAATCCTTGAAGACGTCTTTTTTGCTCAGGAAATTCCTATTCAGTGTGTGGAATAATCTTCCCCCGGACGCAGTTCTCTCATTCAACTCATCGGTTAATCTACCGTTTGAGTGAATCTTCACTCCGAGATATTTAAAGGAGGATACCTGCTCGAGATGCTTCCATATGATACTGATGTCTAGCTGGATATTATCTGCTCTGGAAATTACCATGCATTTGATTTTCTGGAGACTGACAGACATATTTGTTTTCTCGCACTACCGCACCCACACATTGGCTTGTAGTTTTATCTTTGATAGTTGCCATCAACATAGTGTCGTCGACAAACGCAAAATAAATGAAGCTTATTGCCTGTATGTTCCAATTTTCAAGATGGGCCGACTTGCATGCTTTCATTACATCGTCCATTAGCAGATTGAATAACAGTGGGTTCAATCTGCTGGTCATGAATCCCTATGACCGCTCATGTACGTTCTAACGTAGTTTATGCACATTTTTTGTTATAAAAATTCACACAATCTTACACACATAAATACCTATCAATTTTTATTTGAAATCTTTTCTTTCCCAAGCAACATTGACACTTCCCTCTAAAGTGGCACTTCAGTAGCACCTATCCTTCTGGCAAAAATTTGCAGCAAAATTAAATGTACTACTAGAATTCCAAATTTGAAGAAAATCGGTTAATCGGAAGTGCCACTCAACAGATCATGTTTTTGAATTTTCTACATAAACGGTACAACGACTTTCTTGAAACTTGGAATGCTAATTGCACAAGTATAAACCCATCATTTTGGTTTGGTTTGTAACATTTTTCTGAAACAATTTATTTTATTGTGTACCGAAGAATTTGTGACATTAAATTTCAAATGTTAAGTAGGAGAAAATCACGAAGTACTAAAAAAAAAAAATTAAGTAAAGTAGCACTTGCAATCCATGGATTTTGTTCGATCTTCTTGGCAGATGTGATAGTACCCTAACCGAATACCAACTTTGATCTTCCTGCAATTTTTCGTCTGGACATTTTGTTCACACACAAACTTTTTTTACTCCTAGTAATTATTACTTCCTGTCACTCCTAGTAAGAGGAAATAATGCGATTGTGCCAGATTTTTGATACTGAGTTTACACCGGAAATACATGATTCTGGCTCCCGTAAATACGAAAAAAATGTTTCTAGCGAATGGTCTGTGTGTGTGTATATATATATATGTATGTCGGTGTTAACAGAATATCTCAAAAACGAAAAGTCACAGGAAGTTCAAACTTAGTTTTCCAATAAAATACTTCCACTTGCATCACTCACGAAGAGTGAGTTTCAAGGCAAAATCCATGTTTTTTTCTTCACTTTCCGTGATTTTCTCAAAAACGGCTCCAATGATTTTCTTGCTTTCTCCAAAACTTCCTCCAACTTTATTCGTATGACATTTTTCTGGAAAAATTCAACCGATTTTGGGGGGTCTGGGGGAAACAGTAGCGATATGCTTTCCTTTTGCTACCACTTTAGTATAACATATGGTGTCACCCATATAATATTAATACACATTAGAATCATTGATAGAAATCCAATTTTGTAGAAAATCAGTTAATCGGAACTTCGATTTTACAGAATAGGTTTTTGAGTTTTCTGGAATTTCCTCGTAAATGGTTACAACGATTTTCATTAAACTTGGAATGCTTGCTGCATAGATAAAAGTGTATCACTTTTATCTGAAACATTTTTCTGAAAGAAATTGTTCTTAGGTGGTTGTGAGGAATATGAGACGTTAAAATTCAAATGTGTTTGTTGATTATTGGCTCTCTACAATGTAATCATTCTCTACCTGCTTCGGTTGGTAGGTTGGCCCCTCACCAATTCATCTATTTATGTTCGGACATATGAGCAAAATTTGAAATTTAAAAAAAATTTATCATTTTATATAAGTGCGTTAAGGGGAGTAAAGAGAAAGTCGTATGAGTGTTGCTCACCAGATGTTTTCGTATTTAGGGAACATCAAGATTTGTATTTCTCAAGTGTAAATAAAATAAATAAATAAATACAAATAAAGGTAAATATAATATTTTGGATATTATATTTTTAGGTACATTGGATAGATAATATGCATATTTGGATATAAAATGTATTAGAATATTATATCATTTCAAACTGGTGAGTTGTATCCCCTGTTTTTAACGGTAACAGTATTTATGGCAGCACTAGGTAGACTTCAGAGAGGAAACTAGTTCGTTGCAGCACAACCGTGGGGAAAACTTTTCAAATAAATTGAATAGGACTACATATATAATGTAGACAATAATGAAGTTTAAAGGAAACAGATGACCGAATCTCGCGTGAGATACTTAAACGTTACATTAAGTTCATGACGTATTCACACACAGGGGGACTCGGCTTATTTATTTGGTAGAGTGCGAAGTGCCACTTTTACACAATGCAGTTCAGTTTTGCCTACAGGAGCGAGAGTTGTAAAAGGGCTTTACTTTCGAGTTAAGCAGCATATTATTTCTCCAACAGTTATAACTACAAAATAAATAATTGTCTGAAGGGTATTATAAATAATTTTACGAACACCAAGCCCACTGTGCAAGGTAAACAGAGGAGGTTACCTTCAGTAAGGTTATAGAAAAGATTATATTAATGCAAAATATTATATATATTATGCACTTGGTATATAATATTTTAAAAGTATTTATTTATTTAACATTATAAACTCCAAAAGCTGGTAACTACCCAGGCTTTCAAACCTTGTCTGGATGATGGCGTGGCAGTCCGTTAGCAGGTCTATTGGGGTCTCTTTCATCTGACCGCAGAATATTCTGGAACTATTCCATTTCAGGTCCAGCTTCTTTAGGTATGAGGAAACCCGTCAGGACTCAGATTGATGCATGCTTCAAATCTTTTCTGCTTATAACCGTCCAGACAGCTCTTATCTTGCTTCAGTGCTGGGAGGGTTTTCAATAGCTGAGTTTTCTTCACTTCCTCCTCATTTCTGAGCGGTCCCTGTACACTTCTGTATTAATCGCGATTCACAATTTGTGATTGGTAAACTCTTTTGCCCGTCTGTGATCTGGACTTGCCAACCAACAGTCCCTGAGATTTACCTTGTACCATGTGTACATAGTTTTCTCAGATCCCAACCCACCATTCCATTTACTTGTGCCTTATAGCCCAGATACACACATTCTTACCTTGATCCGTCCTCATAGCAAGTATAGTTTGACTGTCCGACTCTGGTTAATCATAGATTCTTGGTCATTTAACAGACACCAAAAATGTTGCTAAAATTTTATAAACATTGAAAACCCTGTTGTTAAACCTAATCTTACTTCTTGTTACAGATGGACCAACAATAAATAAAGAGCAGTTCTGGTACTAACATGGGGAACTACATCACGTCACACATGTTCCGCCATTTGTTGTCGATGGATTGTCTTCAGTTTATTCAGCTGGATATGATACACTAAATGCTACATTTTTTTAAGTAATTATTGTTGTTACTAATTAATTATGTTGAAGTAATTATTATGTCATAATCACTATGGATTAATGATGCCATGAATTCGCGTCTTTCCCAGTGAATGAGGTCATTTCAGGGTTCTCACTGCAGATTGACTCTCAGTTTCCTTAGATTGAGAGCGTTCTGCGCTTTTACCATTAAGTTGCAAACTACCATGATTACAAGTCCACACAAAACTATTGCGGTCTTGTTTAGCTATTTTAGTCAACTAATAGACATTTATTTAACTGCAATGATGTTGAGTCATTTAATGAGGTGCGACGACTTAAAAGAGCCCGTGCTTCCCAAATCAGTTTCAACATTGCTCAAGACAGTCCCCTTATTCTCACCAGAAGAGCTGTTTTGTTGGCAGCCATATATGCCTCGTCCTTTTTACAATTATCATACTTAATTATACTTTTTAATGTGGACTTAACATCAATTTGTCCCCCCCCCCCATTGCCGATTTGTGACTTGGCACTTTAGTGCCAGTTTACTAGACGGGTGTCCGTCCTCACTACCGAAAGCTTGTCTTTTACTGGTTCTTTTCTAGCAAGTCTGCCACTGCTTCTGAACCCCACAATCTTCTACTTGATCTTTGACACAATCTTTATTAGTTTTTACTCGCTTCCCAGTCAGCTTCAACTCATGTGAGCTGAAGTTTCCATTACCTTTACGATCAACAAAGTCATGATTTTGTGTCTATGGCACTTTTCAATAGAAGTGGAAAACACCCTTATTGCCCCAGATGAAGCCATGTTACATCTAGTGTTGTCCATCCATGCTAGGTATAGGTTACCTTTTAGAGCCTTTACCTGCAAGGTTCACACATTAACAAAAACATCCTCCAGCTGTAACGAGACTGTTGGTGAACAGAGAATTGCCTTTTGGGATTTTAACAAACCGCGTACCTACTCCATCGACCAACAAGCAACAGCATATACTGCAGCAAATTCACAATTCTCTGTCGGAGCATGTGTCCAGCATAGCATGTTTCTTCCTAAATTCTGGCCGATTTCGGGTTTTCCTCCAGCATCAGAGTCTAGTTGATACGTTCACTCCACTTTTAAAACTTCCATCACACACTAAATCCTTGTGCAAGTGGAAGCTTTTAACTTAAAACTTTAAAAAAAGTGGAAGCCTGTCTCTTTGCGACTGATTCGATGATTACTGTGACCAGGGGAGAACATCCAAAACTTTTTAGATTTTGGGGAAAAACGTGCTATGACGGCTGCAGTCTCAGATATTTTCCAGTATTTAGCGTCCAATTACTTTTTCACCATTCGTTGCGAGCCACTCGGCTTCCGTTAGAACAGGCTGAGGATCCAGAAATGAGAAAACTGTTGCGTCATTTCATTATAATATTATGTTTGTGGAGGTAGTGGTAAGTAATCTTGCTCCGCTCGTAATCAAAATGCATTTATGTGCAACACATATGTACCCACTAAGATGCGTTTCAAATTCGTACTGTAGGTGATCACTGAATTTCAAGCACTGCAATAGGACAAATGCAACAATTCTATTAGAAATTGGCTCGACAACTGTTATCTTAGCCACAACAACAAGATGCTATTAGTGTAACAGAATTCGCCATAAGCATTGAGCAATAATGTTAATGTTGAATAATAATGTTATAATGTTTGCAGATTGGCTAGATGGTGGTAGTTGTGGTTTCAAGATGAGCCGGAGGGATGCTGGCAGGCGCGCTCGTACTGCTGGGTGTACTGGTAAGTTTGGCCGTATCCACGCCGGATTGGACCGACTGCCCATCGGCATGCTCTTGCAAGTGGACATTGGGCAAGAAATCAGCTCTCTGCAGGCATGCCGGTTTCACAACTATACCAGACACACTAGATTCAGATATGCAGGTAAATGTTTTCATTAATGGGAAACGGATGTCTTCATATATGAGTGAGTGTAGGAGATGAATATAAATTGAAACTTTATACCATTTAATTACCGATAAAAGTCTGGTACCTAAGTGGCAATTGTGGCCACAAGCTGCAGGTGGCTAATGAGCCACTTCATACCTGACGGGAAAGGGCCGTTGTACTCGGGTATCCAGCACCTGCTCTTGCTCCGTCTAATTGCCCGAGAACACTTTGTTTTCCTTGATTCCTGCCAACACCCAGATGATCAAACCATGTTTTGCTGATTTCCACAATAGAGGCAAGTGTAACCTGTCATCTACAGAACTCCGTTAAAATGTATTTTGTAGGAAAAAAATTTTTATATAAAAATTAAATTTATTCAGAGAAAAATCTGGTGTGAAATACTCACACACTTCCTGCAGTTACATAAATATAACTGACTAATTCGCCTGAGTTCACATATTATCAGTTCAAAAATGGTATGGGAATGCCTCGGCAAACTCAATGGCCTGGGCAGAAATAATAGAGTTACCCAATTTTTGGTGCCAGGGCATGTAGGTGTGGAAGGAAATGAGATGGCCACGACCCTGGCACGGAAAGGCGCTACATCTCTCTTTTTGGGGTCTGAACCCTTCTGTGGAATAAGTGACCAGTCTCTTCGAGAAGAAATCAGAAAGGGAGAGGAAGTGAAGAGAGTATAATTCTGGAAAACCCTTCCAGGACCTGCCTGGCATCAGTCTGATCAAAAATAGGCTTCTCACGCAGACGGGTTTCCTAATGGGGCATTGCACATTCAGAGGGCACCTGAAGAAGCTGGGCCTAGAACACGACATCACCTGCAGATACTGTGGGGAGATAGAGGAGACTCCAATACACCTCCTAATGTACTGCGACGCGTAATCCAGAGAAAATTTGGAAGCCTGGGTGGTTACCAGGTGTTGGAGGAAGATATACCCTCCTTAGAATCTTCCCAGATCCTGAGATTCCTCAGAGATCTTAATCTGGATACAGTACTGTAGGTGAGTAGTCACCCCTGATACCATTGAGGTGGCACAATAGACCTCTTTTGTCGCACTCCACCATACTGCTTCCAGTATTCAAACCAATTTTCTTCAAACTGGAAATTTTGGCATTGTATTTAATTTAATTTAAATCTGACACTATTTGCATTACATGTATATTGACTTGTTTGTACCTTCCGTAGGTATTGGATTTAACTGGAAATTCAATTCCCTATTTAACCAAGAACGCTTTCAAAAGCGTCGGCCTTCTAAATCTACAGAGAATATTCTTGAAAGCGGCTGGTGTTCGAGAGTTGCACAGGGATGCATTCAAAGATCTAACAATACTAGTAGAAGTAGATCTCTCAGACAATCTAATTGCCACGCTACATCAAGACACATTTTCCGGCAATGACCGGCTCAAGGTAATTAATTTGTTTAGATCTTTACAGACAGAGCATTATTAACTGGAGGAAACTCATTTTTTGAAGTTCATGCTAGACGAGACGCCCAGCTTGGACACTTCGGCATTCGGACAAGTGTCACCCGCACAATTGCCAACTAATACTTACCTGAAAAACACTTTAGTTTCCGGGTTAAGATCGCGTCAGTGGTTTTCTAGAAACCACTCGCAGAACATTCATCTACCTTCAAATAGAGATGATGCACTAAATAGAAAAGAGAGAGAAAGTAAAAAATTTAAGTGTATGTTAGATAAGCAATAGAGTTTAATTATTGCAGAATATTGAATTGATAAGGTAATTGATTACTGGATGGTAATTGTCTGGGTGACAGCTGTCCAGAGCCAGACTCTTCTCCTGACTCAAAACTCAGGTCTCATGGACACAGCTCCCACAAATAATTTATTTTCAATATTTACTTGCAGGTGTTATACCTAAACGGAAACCCAATAACCACCATTAAAGAGTCACAGTTCCCTCACTTGCCATATTTAAAAACACTGGAAATGCAACATTGTCAGATTTCTTCAGTCCATAAAGATGCATTCTCGCATCTACCAGCATTGGAATCTCTTAGCCTGAATGGCAATAGATTGCGTCATCTTTCTGAAACTGCATTTTTACCAGTGTCTAATCTTAAGGTAAACATTTTGGATTTTTTCGATTTTATGGAAATGGTCAGCTGGTTTTGTTCAATGTGTGTTTTTCTGTTTGAACAGACTTTATCTTTGGATGGCAATCCTTGGCGATGCGATTGTGATGTGAGAGGTTTCAGAAACTGGCTCTTAGCATCAAATTTGTATTCACATTCATTAACTTGTACAGAACCTTCATTGCTTAAAGGACAACATTGGGAAGATATAGACCCTCAAGAGTTCGCCTGTCCACCAATGGTCTACACACCGGACACAGTGATACAGGTATAATTGCCAGTGCCTTTATTATACCTGAACATAGACAACAACAGGCAATGCAGCTCAAAGAGGCGCTTAATTCCCATCGATTTTCATTAATATAAGGGCTGTTGCAATAAATGGTTAAAAAAGGCGAACTGTTCCTTGGAGCGCTCAGGAAGCACAGTTTAGTTCAGACTGGTTTGCAAGTGGATAGAGTTGTGGGAGGCCGTAACACATGATGTGGAGCTTTTAGTTGCTCTGAAATTGAGGGTCAGTGTGAGGTAACGGTTATATCTTTAAATGGGTACACTTACACGACATGGCATACGTTTCTTACAAGATTTAACCATCGAGCTAACTAACCTATATAAAAGCCTTAAAGTTGTTTTTTTGTTTCCTCCAGGAGGACTTGGGTGAAAATATGACATTGAAATGTCGTGTAGAAGGCGATCCAGAACCATCGGTCACGTGGTATTTCAACAATCGTCCAGTAGCCAATTCAACATGGCAAGATGAGACAACACTGTTGGTTGAATCAGAAAGTGGACATGTACGCCGACGTAAATGGTCATATCTGTCTGTGGTGAATGTCAGCTCTAGTTCTGCCGGAGACTACACATGTCTAGCGGCCAACCTCAGGGGCTCAGCGTTGGCAAATCTATCGCTAGTGCTATCGGAAGTGGTGAGCGCCACCACCTTGACAAAAGGCACTCCCTGGGCTGATTGGGTCATCACCACGGCGGCCACCAGTGCCACGCTGCTCATACTTCTCATTGCCATTGCCTTCATTGTCTACAGGTAATATTTTACTCAATATTATTATTATTTTATCTTTTTGTTTCCGAAACTGCACCAGCGAAAGGGAAACTGCTTACAGTTGGCTTCCAAATGGGCGAGACTGAATTAAATTGTGAGACACTTAGCTTTTAGGAGTTTTGTTGCTTTGCAGCCTTTACATGTGCAGCAAATTGCCTGCAGGAGTGTTAATGTGTTCCGGAATCAAAAGAGCAAGCTAGGTTGGGTTCTAAAAAGTAATGTTGCTTTGACTATCTGTAGGGCAAATCGTGGAAAGCACAGTCTCGTAGCTGCAGCATGTTGCCCGGACAAGCTGAGCATGAAGATATACTGCAAAGTTAGCATAAACTAAGAGGGGACACTTTTGTAATATCTCCAGTCTGGGACATGAAGCGATGTGCTCATTCTACCATTCATCGCTATATGCTTCTCACAGCCCCTATTTACAGGCTTCCCTTCTGATAAGATAGTGACTTTTGTTTTTGATCATTCTTACATTCTTTGTAAGCAGCTTGCCCTCTATGGAGGACTGGTTAACGTTGGGTTCATTTGGTGTGATGCCTGGTAATTATTCTGCAGTTTATATTGAAACAGGCGATCACTTAGCAGTATCACTTGGTCAAGGATCCACGGTTTTCCTGGCTGAGGTGTCTCGGATGAGCGGTACGTAACTCTAATTTGAAAGCGTTTGTATCTACTCGGATAGTCAGGCTGCACTGAATTCTTGTGTCTTCAACTCTAAATTAGTGTTAAAAGGTTCCAAAAGACTCCTCTTCAAAGGATGATGTTCTGGTCTGGGTACCAGATCATTGGGTATTTCGGATACATGAGGAAGTGGATAGGTTGGCCAAATTAGGCCTCCTGCCTTTCATTGGTTTTGGGCCTGCTGTTGTCGTGTTTTTGGGAGCATGCTGTCAAGCTTCCAGGCATAGACAGATTCATAGCATTCATCCCTATTGATGAGATCAGTAGGTTGTCGGCAAGCTAAGAGGCTCATTGGGGGGTCCGGACAGGGTTGTGAGATGTTGCTATGTCTTCAACGCACTTCTCTCAGGCCTCTAGTCGGATCCTTTACTGGGCATTGTGGTTTAAGGAGAATCTCTGAGTGATGGGCCTCATGCCAGCCCATTTTGAGACCTGATGACTTTGTGAGACAGAGGAAGAAACACCCATCCATCTTATAACAGATTGCTTGGGGCAAGGCAATTAGGTTCAGGACTTTTGGTCGGAACAGGATATCTGTAAGAGAAGAGCTTAGGCTGTTTCCCTTTAAGGTTATGGTCCGATTTGTCGGTCGGTGGTGAATCTTAGATGTTGTTCTTGTCCTAGAACCGGGTATTTGTTGAATAATAATGATGATAATATTGGGACATTAGGTGGTGAGTGCCATAACCTGCAAAAGAAATGCTTGTTTGCATCTCCTGTGCTCCTGCAGGCGTTTTCGTTGAACGAGAGCTGGCCTTGATGAGGCCGCTTTTGAAAAACGAATTTCATTTAAAACTGAAATGTTATTATTAAATTAATGTTTTGTTTAAAGGCTGAGACAGAATAAGCGTTACGGTCGTAAGGCAATGATGAAGTCCAGTGCAAGCTACACGGACCAAGATAAAAAGCTGCTGGATGTATCCATAACCACGACTACAGACCGGCAGACGGGCAGCTGTGAAGGTCTAGGTTCTCACGCTGACGTTGAACTTCTGGAACAGTCCTTACAGTCTGCTCCACTTGAGGTACTTGATCAGCGCCGCCTTCCTGCCACTAAACACCCATAAGTATGACCGCACTTAGTTTATAGAGCGTGTTATTGTTTGAAGGTGTGCGATCAGCCAGTTCATATCACAATTGAAAGCCATCCAGCGGTGGATCATGGAGTCTCAGTATATCAGCCCCCTCCAGAATTCTCCACAAGTATAATACCATCGGCAACTTTTGGCAATATATTTATATCGGTGTCCGTGACACAGGAGCCTACTGTAAGTTTCCAAATAGTATTTTCATTTTCTATCACTGCTGTAACATTCCTTTAAATTCACACACATGTCCTATCAACTTTATTTAAAATATTTTTCTAGGGAAAGCGATATTTTGGCAAGTTTTGGGGGATTGGTGACTGTCTAAAGTGCTACTTCAAAAACTTAGATATACCAGCAATCTCTGCTACCTCTGTCAATTTCAACTGACGATCGTTCATAATGGTTTTGTGGACTATTTGGATGATTTCTTCGGTTGTAGTGGAGTTTGTTCTTCCAGAACGCTCAGCACCTAGAGTGCTGTTACGGCCACGTTTTAAGGTTGCTGCCCACGGTTTGACAGCTGTAAATGAAGGAGCAGACTCCCTCAATGTTGCGTCTAACTCTGCCTTCATCTCTGTAGGAGACAAACCTTTAATAAAAAAATATTTTATCACTGCTCGCACTTCGATTTTTTTTTAATATATGGAAAACAGCAAAATGATAAAGTTATCAGTCACAGATTGAAAAAAATCTGGTGCGAAACACTCACACAACTTTCTCTTACTCCAGTTTTCAAAATTGTAATTCCCAAGCATTATAAGTAGTATACCAAATTTAATGAAATTCCAGTATTTTTGTGGAGAAAATCACAAAAACTGAAAATAAAACCTGTTCAGTAAAAACCCATTTCTGCTTTTTAAATTTTTTTGAAACTCCGAATTTTGGCAATCTATTTATTAGAATCGTATAATCAACTAAGATAGCCTTCTTAGTTAGGAGGAAACCAAACCCGACCGCTCCCCCAAAAGCCTGCTTAAATGACTTTACCCTGAGAAAATGACTTTAAAGTTGCAGCTCTTTATATGTGTAATTCACATACTTAGTTTAAAGAAAATCGTTGCAGCCGTTTTTAGAGAAAAATAGCAGAACATTGAAAAATATCTGATTTTCTTGTACTCGGAATTTCAACAACATAATTAATTCTAATTAATATTGTTTAGATGATAGAATTCGGTAATAAACTGAAATAGCACTTTAGAGAACAACCTAACCTCTCCCCTCCCCCCCCCAAAGTACCCTTAAATGCATTTTCCCGGGAAAATGTTAAAAATAAAATTGTAATCTTTGTATGTGTAATTGATGTATCAAGTTTAAAGAAAATCGTTGGAGCCATTTTCGAGAAAATCGCAAAAAATCATTCAGTAAATTACTTCTGGTTAATCGATTTGGACCAAAACCAGATCAGGTCAGTCAGGTCCTCTGGAAAACGTCCTCTGAACGTTCTGAGATTTTCCGTTTTTCAGTTATGCTGGCCACAGACAAACTAATTTCTAAAAACCACTTTATCGGTTTCAGGGGACCCCAAAATGTGTATTTCCGTGAAAATTTGACCAGCCGTAAGGTAAAGTAAAAATAACAAAATTAAAGAAAATTTGTTAACTGGAAGTAGTTTTTCAGTTTTTTATGAAAATTGACTAAGAAGATTTTTCTTAAACGTCATGTGAGAGTTTCACACCATTCCTTTGTTTTTCTGTTATTCAGCAGGTTGAAGGTGGAATATATCCGGATCTACTGGATCTGCCTCATCGTAAAAGCGTAGCCGTATCGACCGATCAGTCCTACTACGCAACCCTGCCACTGGTTAGACGGTTGCCTGAATCGCCGCAAGTGAAATTAGGACCGAAATATGATAACATGGGGCCAAGGGTGACAGCGGCTGGCAGTTCGACAATATCGTTACCCGATTCGGGCGAGCCGATAGCGATTGGGATTGAACCAGCAACATCCGACTCCACTACACCACCGCCACCTTTGACATTGGAATATGTCTCGCTTTGAAAGATTCCCCCTCCCCATACAATCTATACCCCCTCTCTATATATTTTCTCCAAAATTTTTTAATCCGATGTTTTTTCACCTTAAAAATATTTTTATGTGCATTCTAAAATTAAACTAAAAATAGCCAGACAGAATATCTTGGACATTCAAGTTTTTGTAACTGCTCACTTTGTACAGAGTTTATTCAGGGCCTAAAATGATCAGTCGTGCAGATTCTTTCATTTGGAGAAAGCAAGCTGCTGAATTACACAGTTTTTATGGCACTTAAAAATTCAAATTGTAAGTGCCCCACGTCCCAACCACATCACAGCGGTTTTTAGCAGTTCAGTTATTTCAAATTTACACTGAAAAACACACAAACAAACAGAAAAAAAAAAACTGAAGCAAACCCCGCTCAGAGCAAAGCAAAAACTTTTACAAAATGTAAATATTTCTTTTCTCCATTGACAAGTTAAGGAATGAAATGAAAGAATTTGTATGAATAATCTAGTATAAATATTGTAAACCGCCATTTTAGAACGGTTTGTTGGTGGCAGCCATTTTGAGGGTTTTGTTGAATGAGAGAAAAATAAACAGTTTCAGTGGACTAAATGAAGAGTACAAAGTTTGTGCTAATCTAATTTGTAGTTCTATTTAATACTGGGTACGAGGCGCATTGCAAGGCTTCCTGCCAACTGGTAAATGTTCATGTTGGCTGCTTCGGCCGAGCCTTAGACCCATTCTGAATTAACGGTGGACACATGTCTTTAGATAAAGAGCTTCTCGCCAAATGATGCTATCGTGGAATTAGGCCGCGGTGCTCACCATGCTGGGGACTTTTATTTTGTCGCGAGCTGTGATTTTGCTAAACAAGAGCCGTTAGGGTTTACTTCGAAACTTAACCGATTTTTAAATAGACTAAGCGAAAAGAATACCTTATTGCATCGCTGCAGTTGTAGAGTCTGCACAAATGTTTCTACTGTGGTTACAATTTCCTGATTCTTGTAAGACGGTCTCCGGCTTGACTGGTATATCCCCAAGGGTCATTCGTTAAAAATACCTCTATATACCGCAGTACCGAATGTTTTCATCCCTTTCCGTGAGCCTTTTTCATCACAATAGGTTGGCCCAGGAGTTCTGTATTTAGATCTCTCCGTGTAGCTGGAAGTCTTGGCCTTTGATGCATGCAGCCCCGGCTTTATAACTTAGTGATAGAGCAGCCAACATTTTGGCTAAATTGGGAATCGAATCTCTTAATTCTAGGCATTGTTTAGTCCTCTGATCCTTGTTTATAGCAGGCATCTTTGGTAAGTTGACGCCTACACATGTCCTTACATGCTTTCATCCAACAATGCCCGGTTGCCCCATTGAGGTTGGTTTATTAGGCTAATTATTCACATATCTTAAATACCAAATTTTAATTCAATGTGCAGAAAAGATAACCGCCTTATCATTAATGAACATGGTATATCTGCTAATTTTAAAATTGAAATGTTAAAATTAGCAAATTACTGCTAGTAGGGAAAACGTAGGGTCTTTCATTGGATAGTACTGGGTGATTGGGGACAAAGATCTGGCGCATCCGAACCACAGTTCTGAGATGTCTGGGTATACCACTTCCACAAATCAGGGCACAATGAGGTTAATGTTCTTCTTTGAAGGGACACTTCCATGCAAGCAGCTGTTGCAGACTCTTCACTAAGCGAGCAATTGGTGTACTTATTTGTACTTGTCGAGAAGATTTCTTCTACAAACTGGATGTTGTCTCTAGAAACTGGATGCTAGAGAAATAATCTCCTTGGAATCTTTTCCACATATGGACCTGTGCGAGGAAACGTCTAAAGGTTTTTAGCTTTGTCGAAGTCACGAACTTCCGTAACTTCGTGGCTATGGCCACTTTCATACCAATCCTGATATGCTTTTATTTCAGGACTTATTAATGCAGCACTTCAGAGCCCTTTATGCCCCCTTCGCTTGATTATAACCCAGTATTTGGCCCAATCCATTATTCTCTCTTGGATTATTTAATAAAATAATTCGGTAGTTGTGAAATTATGAGATATCTCTAAATAAGTTCATAACATTGCATCTGCTCCAGTAAAAATATAATAAATCTCAATAAGAAACAGTAAACAGAACAGTATACTCTAATATATACTAGAACAATAACTCTAATAAAAGGGATGGGATCAGTGATGTAGATGACCCGGGGATCCCCAGGAGGGTCTGGGGGAGTCCAGCAGTGCTGCCCTTTTTTTCTCATCCTAGGAGCCTGTACAATTCACTGTCCCGTGATGGGCAGTGTTGTCTGTAACGAAAGAACACTGCTGGAGGCCGGCAGTGCACTGAGAAGGCTCCCTCCGTACTTTTCAGCTGTGCACTATCCCGTAAAAAATGTAGAAACTCTAATAAATTGGCGAAATTACTGCGGGACGGGTGGGACTGTGTCTTGTAGAACGGAACAGAGAGGAAACTGATCTGGTATAGCAAGTCCGCGTGCTGTTCTCATCCGGAAACAGGCCACGCATAGAGCTCGTGTAAATATTTGGGTATTACAAATACAGCTTGTGTAAGAAATCTCTCGCCTCTTTTCCCCCTGAGCCAGCCAGTTAAGCGATGCAACCCCTTTGTTGACTATGATCCCTTATGTAGTGCCCATAACTAATGGTTAAAAACGTCCTAACAGGCCCGTCTGCTCACTCCCAATAAATCTTGCATTGCTTAGGGGGGCTTTTGGAGGAAAGATATGTCTGCCAGCTTGCAGTAACTTTGAGATTTGCTGCATGGGCAGTGTTTTGCAGAGAGGGCCGTGAGATAAGTTGATCTCCTACTGCAACCATTCCATTCTGGTCAAGTGGACAACGCTGGTTCGTTACAACACAGGCCCTGCTAATATTTCTTCAAAGGTAACCGTATTACAGGTCTGTTAACGTGTATAGTTTCACATAATGCAGTCTGTGCTGCTTCCACTAGCCAATCTTTCGGTAGTGGCGGCTTTATTGTGCCGACGATTTTACAGTAAAAAATGACGCGAACTTCTCATTTTATTTCATCATTTTTTTCGACTCCAAAAATTTGTTTTAAGATCTAGTTTGAAGTTTCGGCCATTATGGCCGTTTACAATAACTTAACGATACAGTTTATTTTGAAGACACACTTTGCTTAGTTTTTTCCATTTTTATGTACGTTTTTGCCGTCATTTTGTACAACTAGCGTTAAAGTGATTGTTATTTGTTGGGTGAACGAAAGCATATACAGTTTGTGCTTTCTTCTCAATGTTAGGATTACACTGCCTTGTGTTAGCTGAATACACTGCCATGTGCTATTATTTCAATGTTTTACATTATGGCAGTTGTATATGGAGACTAGAAGGGAGTGTTGTGCCCCATGTTAACTGCACTTGGCATTTAACAAATTATTAACTACTGTTTCGTTAGTTGAAAATGTAGTTACAATTAATAACTTAAAATTGCCTCTTGAGGATCGACTTAAATTGCCTCTTTATTGTATAATTTGGTTTACTAAGTAAAAAAATTCCATTCAGTAAAGTGGTATTTTTACGGTTGACTGATTTTAACCAAAACCTTATGGTCCGATTTTGGACCCTGGTAGAACTTGATACGAAAGTATCAACTTTGAACTTTCTGTGGATTCTCCATTTTTGAGTAATGCTGACCATATACAAAACACTCAAACACAGACCGATTTCTAAAAAGCCACTTTTTTCTGACTTAGGGAATCTCAAAACTTATATTTTCGGTGAAAACTTCATACTTAGCAGTAAAAGAAAGTGACGCTTTTCAACTTCATGCTTTCAATTCTCCCAACAAATGGTGATTATTTTAACGCTCATAAAAATTGGTAAATTATGTCTTAAAAACCATACTGTATTGTTAGCTTTTTCTAATTGTCCGAAATGTTAAAACTAAATATTAATATAAATTTTCTGAAGACTAAAAAATGGTTCGTAATCCTTATCACACACAGATTTCACTTCATCAATTTTGGTTCAAACAAAAAAAAACAATTTATAGTCAGCCACTTCCTCCAAGCGCCCATGTATTTAAAATGTAGATTTGAGAAAATGCTTAAGCTACAAATTTTTTTATCAACACCACCAGCAAGGGGGAAAGTAAACTTTCTAAGCAGTTTTTTCAGATTGTTGGACAAATCGTCTCGAAACTATGCCAAAACCAAAATATAAATATAAATTAAAAAAAAATACTAACTTTCTTTAAATCTTCCTTTGACTATATTTTCCTTAGATGTGTAAGAATTTGTAGAACAAACAATGTGTTAGCAAACTCTTTATTTCCTTATTTCTTTTATTTATTTATTTTGGAAGAATACAAACAAAAAATTGTAGATTTCTATCACTTTTTTAATTAAAAATACAAAAAATTTATTAAGAAAAAAAAAATCAAAAATTAAATTTTAAACAAATAATTTATAAAAACAATTTTTTTTTATTGTTGCCATCAAATTAAAAAAAATATATATATTGTTAATGATTTTAGCGAGAGTTGTGTAATATTAATTTATCAATTCATAACAAAACAGCAATTTTTCACTCAGAAAATACATATGTATTGTTTGAAAAATGGTTCAGTTGTTTCACTCATCCACAGTTTCTATAATATTAATTTCTTACATCTAATATTGTGGTCAAAATGATAATCACTAATCAAATTTCTTTTAATTTTAATGATAAGTAATAATTGTAGGTTTTGCTAAAAAATGGTTATCAAGACATTTATCTTGTGATTATCATGACATTTACCAAGCTATAATGTTTTATTTACTGTCATTTTTAAGGAATCATCTTCAATTCTGTTTAGTTTGATCAGCCAGTTCTTCGAAACGGCAAAGGTCAACATTGATAAAACCGTGCTCAGGCCAGTCATTATCTCTGAACCGTCATTACCTCTCAATTCTTTATCGGAGAGAAAGTTGTTACAGATAATTTATGGTCCCATCATGGTGAATGAGGAACAATCAAACAAAGGTCAAATCAGGAACAATGCAGAACTAAAGGAACTCTATAAGCAGGATGATTTGCAAACTAATGTAAATCAGTATTACAGAAAGTGTGGGGGGGGGGGTGAAACATGTGTTTCACCGTTTTACAAACAGTATATGTGTTTTCTCAAAGAAAAATTTCACTTTTGTTATGAATTTATAAATTCATTCATTCCATTGAAAATATGAAATTTTTGAAATGTCCAAAATATATATCCATGTTTATTTTAACTTTTTCAGATTTAACTTTGATTGTATTTTCAGTTATTTGTAATTTTGTACAGGAGCCAATTGATTCCAACCATTATGTAGCCAACTGTCCATTACTCCAGGCGTTTGGCCTGGTCCTGAGTATATCTGCCATATAGCCTGGCCCGGCTCGTGTCCCAATCTGGATGTATTTACGTCTGCGCAACTCCGGACCAACTATCTTCGTTTTTACCTTACCACCGTCACCACCTGTTTCTCATCTGATTCTCGTCACCACCTGTTCTATACTTTTCACATCATGAATTCAATTTTAACACGTTTAGGGTATATATGTGTTTCGGGAGTTATGTGACCCATGGGTGGCGGACATGTAATCACCTTTGTCTTTGATGTGATTTTTTAGCAGCTACAAATATTTTTGATTTCTTTGCAGCTATTGTTTGTGTTGCCTGTAAAAAAAGACTAAAGCAGGAAATGGTTATTGCAATAGTAATTAGTAATACTACTCGGAAGATAAGGTGATCATCCGATACTTAAAGACCTCGACCCAAAGTCATGGCCCAAATTAGTTGTGTGAGTTTTTGTATTCAACTTTTAAGCAAGCGTGATGAAAATTTTGGATTCCTAAAGCGGAGACCCATGTTGTGCTCCTTCAGACCAATTGTTACTCTTACCAAAAGCGACTAACTAGCATTTGTTGCTGTTTTCTTAAGGCCCAACTTCCATATTTTGTTTCCCATTTTACAAGAGCTCTCAGTTGCTGTTTGTGTTAGGTTTATTAGAAGACCAAGCTGTGCCACGGCTAGACTGGGTCGAGATTGCTCTGCCTAACTTCTGCACTTACAACATGGTATTAATAGTAATCAATACATGTTTTACTAACCAATTCCATCTCATCTGATCGGTTATTCTAGGTAAAGCCTGGCTGAAACAAGTAGGATACCGATTTAAGTTATGGGTTTGAGAAATCAAATGGTTATCATTGCTGGAGATGAAGGAAAAGGATCGTGAGTTTCGGTCTTTTTTGGAAAAAAATAAAAAACTTAATTCTTTCCAACGTTTCGACAAATATATTATCTTTTTCAAGGCCTACAACATATATATACAATAGGTTCTTTTTTGAAAGTCAAAATCAAAAACAAAAAACAGAAAGTAATACAAAAATAAAATTATGGATTAATTTATAAAAATTTTTTGGTTTACTTACAAAAACTATTAAATAATCTTAATTCAAATTCAACATAAAAATAAAAAAATAAAAACATAACAAATCTTAATTCATTAATCTTAAATAGTTTTTATTTTTTTATTTTTATGTAAGTAAACCAAAAATTTTTATAAATTAATCCATAATTTTATTTTTTATTACTTTCTGTTTTTTGTTTTTGATTGTGACTTTCAAAAAAGAACCTATTGTATTTATATGTTATAGGCCTTGAAAAAGACAATATATTTGTCGAAACGTTGGCAAGAATTTAAGTTTTTTTATTTTTTTCAAGAAAAGACCGAAACTCATGATCCTTTTCCTTCATACAAGCAACGGTCGAGAAGAATCTTCCATAATTGCTGGAGATGGTAATGGGCACCAAAGACTAGATGGAATGGGGCCCTGCGTCCAGATCACAAGAGCTGCAGGGTTTCCAGGCCGGGCAGAACCTCCTCCTGAGGTCTGAATCTCAATGCGCCTCCCAGTTACTACCACACAGTATTCAACCAGTTGGCTAACATCTTGTAGTATTGTACAATAAGTAAGTAAGTAAATAAAATAAAAAAAACTCTATAATTATAAATTAAATTTCTCTTTGCATATCCTCTCTATATAACAACTTTTGTTACTTAAAAATTACATTTAGTTATTGTAATTATTTTTTACTTAATTGTGCTTAGAATTTACGCTGAAACAAAAATGTAATAATTGTAAGATTTCATAGATTTAGTCTAGAGATTAAAAATTATAAAATAAAAAACAAAACAAAAAAATTTAATTGTAGAATTATAACTGCTATTGTATAAAAAAAAATTAATAAAAATTAAAAAAAAAAAAATGAATTAAAATTAAATAAAACATTTGTAAAATGAATTTCCTCTTTTCTCTTTAGTTTTCTGCACCAGCTGACTCAAATCCCTGTTTCATTGTTCTGGCAAGTTGAAGCTTCTTTTGTCGTCAATTTGAACATCTCACTCAAATAAATCCCTTTTTTTCCTTATAGTGTAAGAAGAATTAAGTATTTAGTAAGAGGAATTTTTACTTAATTTAACTAATTTCAATATTAAATGTATAACTGGGAGAACCTAAACTAAAAACGACACTTGCGGGCTGCGTGATCTTCCAACTTCTTCAGAACCCCAAAAAATATTCCAAATAAAAGTATTTATCCAGAAAACTGAAAAAAATCCTTTCAGTGAAGTCACATTTCCTTCAAACTCGCAATTTTGATACAATACTTTGAATTCTGATAATACAGATGTTTAATGTATGAAAATAACACTTGAGAGGGAAGCCTGACCGTCACTCTCCACAAAACTTGCTAAAATCAATTTTCCCGGAAACAATGTTTCAAATAAAATTTGTAGCTCTTAATATGTGTAGTTTTTATATCAAGTTTAAAGAAAATCGTTGCAGTCATTTTCGAAAAAAACGCAAAAAACCCATTCAGTAAAGTGCTTCCGCCGACTTTCCCCTAAACCGACTTGTCAAGTTTCCTAGTAGAACTTAAAATGAAATATCCAATTTGAACTTTCTGCGATTTTCTATTTTTATGTTATGTTGAATTCCCACTTTTCGGACTTCAGGGACTTAAAATGTGTACTTCTTGGTGAATACTTGATATCCAAAGGTTTACACGGTCGCAATACTTCCGCTTACCAGCAACATGAAACAGTGAGTTATAAAATAAATAAATTAATAAATTTGTTCAAAAACGATAATAATAAAAAGACAATAAATTAGTTGAGCACAGATTTAATTTAAGTAAATAATGGTTCAAATTGTTCAAAATAATGTTATAATATGATTACAAGGTTTAGTTTGACTGTACAATATATATTTATGCCAACTGGGGGCAGATTACTTGGGTAATAGTTTGTGAGTTGCAGCAAGATGGAGTACCAATTTCTTGCAACTGCCAGAATTTCAAAAGGATGTCAGGGAATAAATCAAGACATTAACAGAAACAAATTAATTTTATTTGTGATATTTATTATATTATTATTAACAATTTGTCCATTCATTAAATTTTTCAATTATAGGGTGAATATAATTTCACTCTCTCAATTTAAATCCATTCAAATTAAAAAATTTGCTGGAATGAATAAAATTTGAATAATTCATTTATGACGATAAATTACCACTATATTGAAACGATGCCGCAATTTTCTTCGATATTTCATGATTCTTAACCCTTTCAACAAAAAATAGCATAATAATAATTATTATCATTGAATTTGCCAAATTCTGAAAAAAAAAAAATGCATGCATTTTTAACTTTGTAACGGGAGTAAGCTAGGGGTTGTGGCGACTTAGTCAAGTTCGCACAGGAGATTCGTGAATTTATTCTGGGTCTGAACTGGCCTCATTGTGGCAGGCATGAAAATCGGGGGTGAGTGGTTCAGTACAGTAGAAAGCAGATTCAAGAAAGAGGCTGAAAACAAAATTGGAAAGAGTCAGAGTGAACAATCAGAGAAGTTATAATTGTCAGGCTGCTCTGCAAACAGTTTTAATCGAGGATATACCGGCAAAGTCGCCTCTCAATTACACTAGGTCAGTAAACCCCTGAAATAAGCGGTTAAATGTAGGAACTTTGTTTCTCAGGAAAACAAAGTCTCTTTGCCAGTCCATGATTCTCAGCGTCCCAAAATTAAACAATGTTATGTTCTTATGCTGATGACGTCAACCTTATAGGCCGATCTTACAAAGCTGTGCGGGATGCAGTACTCCAATTGGAAAGGGCAGCAGCTAAAGTCGGAAAGATGGTCGACCAGGCAAAAACCAAATAAATGCGAAATATGCTACAGGATGTTGGAAAGCCTGAGGCCGAGATTAGATCGGGGTCTATACTTTTGAATGCTTGAATGAACGAATAATAAATCCGGAGGCACGTGTCATATCTCCCGAACTACGAAGGAACCTTGCACAAAAATCTAATAAGACCCTTTTTAACCTACGTCTCGGAATGCTGGACAGTGTCAAAACTGATGAAGTATTAAGATTTGCAACATTATAGTTGCAACAATTTATGACAAAAGAAAAGTTGCCAGACCAAAACTGCTAAGTCATCTTAAGATGCTAATTCCATTTTAAAAATTAGACTGGAGGGCAACGGGCGGGCACTTGATAGACCATGATCGTCCGCAGATTGTAGTCGGGAAGAGAGGGAAACGGCAAATCTTGATGTCCACCGAGTTTAAAGAAATTAATTTAATACATCAGTACGTGTGGTTTGCTTTTGATTAGTAGTCCTGAATCATTGCCGAAACGTCTAGATGAAAAGTCAGAAGATGGGTTTTACTTATTTAATAATTCGTCACCTACAACTTCGAAATATTTAAAAAAAAAAAAAATACAAATGGAAGAATCGACCAAATAATTCCCTAGTACATAGTGAATCTGATTTCTAATGTTTTCAATTTGATTTTTGATTTCAAAAAAGAAAAAACCTGTAACGATGCTGTTGGAGTGCAACAGAAGAGCTAGACGATTGTTTTAATGAAGAAATTTCGAAACTAGTGGGTCCGAGATGGAAAATGTGACTCGAGACATGCACCTAAACATGCATAGTAATTTAGACTGGCGAATTACATAGTAATTATAATAATAATAACAAATAACAGAGATTAGAAGAGTGACGTGTTGAGATCAATAAGAGTTACAATTCAAACAAATCGTTGTGAACTTCAAGATGGCTTCTTTAGTGGAAATTTGTTTTCTTTATAAAAATAGAATGAACAAACAAAACCTCGCAAGTGCTGGTTTTGATATCAGAATAGTCATTTTCTTTAAAAAACATGTCTCGTAAAGCACTAAGATCTTCGGGTTGAGATCGTGTCAATCGTTTGTTATCATGGACAACAAACCATTGACGCGGTCTCAACCCGAAGACTTAAGTGTTTTACATGACAATGGCCGCGGAAGCCTGAAACATTATATAAACATGTCCCGGTCAATGTGTTCACATATTTGAGCAGGTAATGTACAATTTTTCGTATTTGTATTTAAGATTTCACCAATAAATAAATAAATAATAAATTAATAAAAGTATTTATTTCTTTGCGTTATGCGCTTTTAGTAATTCTTCTACGGATTTCTTATATTTGCCTATCAGTTCTGGCAAGTCGTAGGCGATGGCCAGGTCTAACCTGTTGACCTCGGAAATACGTGCATGTGGCTGACAGTTGTTGAAATTCATACACTGGATTCAATCTGAAAAAAAATAATTAATAAATTTTTTAAATTTGAAATTTTTATTCAGTCACCATGACATAAATATAGAGTTGTTATGGAGTACATTTCATGGCAAGTAATAATTCTACATTACATTGCAGCCCAGAAGACAATGTCAATAACATTAAGGCTTTATCAGGAAACTTGAAAATTCAATGACTAAAATTGCAATATTGGGAATATTCCCTCCCATAGCAGGAATAGAAAGTATGAAGATAAAATTTAGCAGAGAGACCTGAAGAAATCTCTGTAGACATCAGGATCCGGGAGATCGTAGCGGGAGATGTTGGTGAGCGTGCTCAGACCCTCGTAGATGTGATAGTTCTGCGGATGGTCGATGATGTCATCGCTTACGTGCTTCTTGTTGTCAAAAAAGCTTTTGTGGTTATAATAAGTAGTTAAGTAGCAATCCACCATCTTGGCATGGTTGCGTACTCGTACCTGCAATCATATCAGTAAATTAGGAAATATTAATGTGACAAAGAAATGTAATCGCTTGCGCACTGTAACTGTGAAAAGATGCGTTAATTTCAGAACGCATAATATATATATTATAGAATCATAATACATTATGATTCTTATAATAAATAAATAAATTGATTAATATTTACAGCAAACCGTCTGGCTCCGGCTATCTTATTTTCCACTCTCTTGTCAATGGCTGATCTCAGATCTGATAGGAAAGCTTTCTCCTGAGCGTGCAGCAATCTGGTGGGGGAACCGGCCTCGTATGGCAGTGACCACAACGACGTGGAATACATTACCGGCGGTTCCGTCGATGACATCAACGGCGAGATGTTCCAGATCAAGGTTCCCTGCACCCTCATGAGCTCTTCTGCTTTCACTTGGTCTGCTTTGTTTAATATTATTCGTGTCTGTAAGAGTAAGCAACATCAGCACAACGCCTCCATCAGCGAGGAACCTCACAGCTTATATAGCTCTTTTAATAAATACTTGGCATTAAAGAAATGGAGAGATATAAGCAATTGTATTTGTAGTCTTTAAATTAGATTAGATTGTGTGGTCAGGACTTAAGAGTCTGGAGAGAGACTTCTGGTTAAAGATTGAAGGCATCAATTTCTGCTCTCCAAAGAAGCGAAATCGCGTCACACATGCTATTCATGTGTTTCTTAAGTCTACAATCGCCAGTGCGGAGGCCTGCAGACATCGGTATGGCCGCACGGCTTTGGTGGAGTAATTCCTCAGTAAGCGTGGGCGAGTAGCTATTAATAAACTGTTTTGCCTACCTCTGGCCCGGGGTTTTATCCACCATTCTTGTGATCTATCGTACACTCATGCTTTGTCGGCTGCACGTTTGAAATTCACCGTCGCAGATTCTTCAGAAGCCGTAAAAACAATTTTTTCCAGAAAAATGTTGCAAAAAAAAAGTGATAGGTCCGGTCCATATGTAAGTGTGCAGTAAACATTCCAACTTTACAGGAAATCGTTGTAGTCGTTTCCGAGAAAAATAAAAAAAACTCAAAACCTATTCTATAAAGTTGCCCCTCCGCTTTACCGGTTTTTTCAAATTTGACATTCTACCAATGCTTGTAGAATATTATATAGGTGTTAGAAACATAATGTACTGATTGGTACTGTAGAGGAAAGCATAAGCTACTGTTCCCCCAAAACCCTCCAAAAATCAATTTTCCCAGCAATGTGTTTCAAATAAATGATAGGTAGATTTGTGTGTAGATAGAATATAAAATTTAAAGAAAATCATTGCGGCTGTTTCCAGAAAATCGCAAAAAACTGAAGAAAAAAATCAGTAAAGTCGCATTTCCGGTTGATAGGTTTTGCCCGAAACCTTTGTGTCAGACACCTAAACGGAATACCAAGTTTCAGCTTCTTGCGATTATTCGTTTTTGAGATATTTTGTTCACACCGCACACACTCAAAAATTTGACACGCTCGCAATACTTCCTGTTACTAGGAAGTGTGAAAATAATTCGCTCAAGAAGTGAGTCTTATAGTGTGGACGTGTGACAGTGTGTGTGTGTGTGTGTGTGTGTGTGTGTCGACCATCTGGCCGACTTGGGCCTTGATGGGCTGTATTCCGTATACATACCTGCATCTCCCTTCCTTTCAGCTGATCCAGGATTGCTTCAGTTTCTGGTCCGATATCCAGTTTACTTGGATCATACACTAAGAATATTATGTCTGCTCGGTCGATAAACCACTGGCAAGCATCATTGAATGGAAATAGGCGTTCAA
>JAAEAF010008250.1:0-29364 GCA_011037195.1 Triatoma infestans | reverse complement strand
TTTTTTAGCGGCTCAAGTACTATAAAAATATGCAAAAAAAAATATAATGTTCCATTTGGAAAAAAAAGTTGGATGCTGTATCTCGGGATATTGGGGTATAAAAAAATGGATCAATCACTGAAAATAAACTAGACTAAAAATGATTAAATACGTGGTTTCTATTTTTTCGAAATTTCCCGCCTTTTAAAAAAAAAGTGGGTGGAGCACATAACTCTGGTCACCCTATATATATATATTGTTAGAAACCTTTTTTTTTTCGTTTTCATGTGCTTCAGAACATGTATTTCATTATATATTAAGAGTTAATGTATACACTATTTATTAAGACAAGTTGATCAAGGCGATCGCCAAAATCCGTTCGAATACACAAAATGAAGCAGGCTGTCATAGGAAAAATCTCTGATACTTTCTAGGCGGACCAACCGCAAAAAACATAAGTCAATTTTCAAAAATTCAAAAAAAAACTTATTTTTTTTATTCAGGGTCGTCAAAACATAGAGCCACGAAATTATGAGGAAATTTGAAACCATTTTTAAGAAGATGTGAAATACAGAAAATAGATAATATTATGTTATTACTTTGGTTGTCTCATTATGTTTACTACTAATTTCTGGAAACATTAATCTTGATTGTGTGAGAACTCAAAACGATTTCAGGTTAATTATCCAATTTGAAAACATCTACAACATAGTAATCAATCCTCTCAAAGTATTAAATAAAGTAAAATAGTTTTAAATGTAATATATAATTGATTGTTACTAATTGTTTCTAATTCAATTTCAATTAAGAAAAAAAAAGAAAACAAGTTAATGCCCTCAATGTTAATGTGGTCCATCCATTAGTTTCATGCATACACGTTGTAGTTCATTCGTACAATCTAAAAATACTTGACCTCATGTTTACCATTTCGGTCAATAAATTCCCATGAAATGGGGTTACATTTCTATTTCCATAGTTTCCCATTTATACATAATTTCACCATTAAAACAGGATAATAGATATAGAAGACTCAGGAAATTTTTGTCTATTTAATTTATTTCTTATTTAGTAATAATTTAAAAGTGGTACCAATCATTTACTGACTTCTAAGCCAAATCCTTATTGAGAACATTTACCATCAAGCTCAGAACACAACAGTTCCATAAACAGCCGCATTGAGCGCCACCACATGCTTCAAGCACCTCTGTCACGCCCACTGCAATGTAATGGCGAATGAATGAACTTCAACTTAGATAGTTAAGTTCTGCCCCCACCTCTTTGAAACTACCTCTAGATTCCAAGAGCTAGAAGAAATCAAAAAGCCCGGCAATTTGCTGGTTTAAAGAAGTCGTCAGACAAATTCTGAATAGTAAACATTTCGCAAGATAAACTTTGAATGGTTAACATTTGAAGAAGTCTAAACAAGCTACAAAAAAAAAAAACAGCCGGTCCACACACACACCACACACACACACACCACACACAACACCATCCAACGTATGGAATCAGCGCCCGCTCTGCTCTTACGCACCCCGAACATGAAGACAAATTGCCGCTCCTTAAAAATATATAAATATATATATATAAGCAAGTCTATACATGTTCAAACACAAGCTGATGCAGCGCTCTGCTTGCGTGCTAATGCTATTCTGTTCAGAGAAGTATATGCATGTTCAAACAGTTCAAGCATCGTCCTTTACTAATTCTGCGTTAATTTTTCAATAATCGTGTAAATAAAGGGAAGGGAATAGCTAAATCGTTAGCGTACTGGACTCCCATGCGGAGTACCCGGGTACGATCCCAGTTGTGTTACCCTTAGATTTTTTTCTTGCAAGAAGCCTCTACAGCTCACTGAGATGGTAAGTGTTGTCTGTAACAAGAGAACGCTGTCCGGAGGCTGGCAGTGCACTCAGAACAATATAATAAACACTCTACTCACAGTAAATTTTTAGCGAACGAAAAAATCAATATGTGAAATTTTCTATTAATTTAGTATTTAACAAATCAATATTTTTCTCACTCTTACAGCCAAAATGGCCCCCTTAAATTTTGGCGCTCCAGACAAATATCCGGGATGCCTACCCCTAGAGCGGGCGCTCATGTAATATATGTATGGGACATGCAAAAATAAATAATTTAAAAAAAAAAAATGCATACAGATCATTCCATAAAATCATTTTTTTATTCTTGTACTAGCTAACCCGACACGCTTCGCTATGGCTCAGTCTGATTTTTAGGCTTAGCCATGGGTGATTTTTGATAATTTGTTTCGTTGCTTTGGAATGCCCTCTCTACTAATTCTTCTTTTGAATGTACAATGTTACAGAAATTTGATGGGAAGGTGAATTTTTCCGTTTCCGGATTTGTAGGAGCAGTGCCGTTACCGAGTTCGAGTAATTGTCTGGAAAATATGGTTTTGAAGTTGAACTCTCATATTCGTTGTTAAATGAATTTTTTTTTACTGCTCCAAAGAGTTGAATATTTCAAGCAGGCATGCAATTCATCAGCTGGTGTTAGCGACGTATCACTGGAAGCGTTTGCCTGAAGTCACCGGCTAGTAACACCAATGCTGATTATTTCGCAAGTCTTTCAATGTATGGTCTAATGCTTCCAATGACTTCTTATAAGCCATTGTACACTCATCCCATACAATGATTTTGCACGCCCGAAGAACCTTTCCCATTCCTGATGTTTTAGAAATGTTACATGTTGGGTTTTCTGTGAAGTGCATGTTTAAGTCACGACAGTTTAAGAGCTGAATCCGCTATTCTACCTCCTTCTATCAACATAGCAGCAATACCTGAAGAAGCAATGCTAACGCAATACGGCCGCTTGAACGTATTTCAGCTCAGAATTTCCCGTTTCTATGGGCACTTTGGAATAGAGGTACTTATAAGTAGTTGAGAAACAGGTTCAGAGAGTGAGCCACCATCCCAACGCGTCTGAGTCTGTCTATTTCTGCCAACTTCGCCAAACGTTCGGAGAAGTCCTCGTTTCCGTGGGAACTTCGGAGTAAAAAGTATATACACACTCTTATATAGAAATGCAACTTTGTGTAAAAATTTCAAGTCAATCCATCAACTACTTTTCGAGTTTTGCGGCCACAAACATACGGATGCTGAATTTTTATATATACAGATATAAGTTCTATTTATGTTAGAAGTATTCCAACTGAATTTACGGACAGTAAGTTTAGTGTTGAATAAGTTAACCAGTTTGCTCAATTACCGCTAGAGATAGAAATATATTGTTTAATAAGATTATGTTACAAATTTAGGTTACTATTTTTAGTACTGCTGAAGATGATCTCATTAGGCCGAAACGTTCACTTCTTTAGTAATAAGACTTGGAGGAATTGTCATTAATTTGTTCTTAGTATTTACTATTCTCGTCACAAATATAAGACACCAAAATGTACACAAATTAAAAGAAAGTGAACTACCAAATAAACAAATGGTGCCTGAGTAATCCACTCCTGCGATAAGATTCTATGCTAAAATTAGAGCAGTATCGAGATTATGTCTCCCCTGCTCAGCAGATCTATCAATTGGCTTTGTCACTGCTATTTTTCCTGAGCTCTGGTAAAAAGAAATTCGCAAAAATGTATAATTTAGAAGTGGTTATAAAATGGAGTTGTTTGCGAGGCAGTCACTATTACGCTAAGGGTCTTCCGTACCTTCTAGGAAAGCTACAATCCTAGAGCTGAAATAATTGTTATTGAATCATGTATATGCAGGTATGGTTAATATTTACTACCTATAGAACCTTTATTTATATATTACATATATATTTACGCCCGTTAAATTTTCCAATCAACCTGTTTATACAAGCTACATGTAAATACAAATAAAATAAATAAATAATTGAAAATAAATATTTAATTCAGTTATATTCAGTTTTAATTTATGTGCATATTGGAATTTAATCAATTCCTGTTTATTGTTCATTAAATATTATTCTTTAAAATACATTTTGCAATTGTATAAATAATTATAATTAGACACAATTATAATATATTGAATAGAAGAGAATTGTTATTAAAAATATTCTGTTTATTTCATTGTAGATTTGTTGCATTTTATAGGGATATCATTCAACATAATATAGGTACAACAATAAACCAGTTTGCAAAACAATAAATCTTTAAATAATTTAATTTATTATTTTATCATATTTTTATATCGAATAATTTATATTTGGTTATTTCTGGCATTCAATCATATTCAAAATAAGACCAGGCTCAGTGTGATAATCATTATCTTACCAAATAAATCAAATTTTAATAATATTTTAAACATGATAACAGAAATACTGAAACAATTTTGACGTATAAATAATGAATTAATCAGTGACACTCTAGTAATTTGATTAGTATTTTAATTGTAAAACAATTGTTTTTTTTTTATCTCTGTGAATTTTTAGAATAATTCATTTGAAAACATTCAATTTAAATTCAAATTAAATGATAACGGAGTCCGTATCAACAAATTTTCATTCTTTTTATTTTTCTCATGTTTCACTTATGAATGTATGCAATAAATTGCATTTATATTTGCTATTGACCAATAAAAATTTCAGATTTTTTTTCTCAGTTATCTTTATCAGCTAAAATATTTTAATTAATTAGTGAGTTAGAAAAAAAAAGTTGATTTTTAAAGAAATTGGGTCATACCTTTAAGTTGCGGCATCCATTGAACTATTTTGCATAAGTTGTAAAATGCATAAAATTAAAAATTGCAAAGAAAGCGTTTTATATTCAAATGCAACTATAAACTATCAACTGACCTAGGAGAAGAAAATCTGAGAGTACCACCGACTGGATTCGAACCTGCAGCCTTCCGCGAGGAGTTACCACTGAGTTAATCCAGCCCCTCATTTTCAATCATATTTTACTTAGTTGTTGTGGTGGTTGGTTCCGCAGAGCTGGAAAGCATCAGAGACATTTTTTTTCGTGCTGCAGTGTGTAAACTAAATTTGATTTGTGCAAGTCGGTGTTGTCACACACTGTCTGAAAAACACATGCTGAAGATGGGCGAACGCCCGAAACCGATCAATGACCACAAAGTGAAGCAGGCTACCACGGAAAATGTCTCTGATGATTATTTTACATACTTTGTTTTTTTTAGACACAGAACCAACACTGACCAATTTTATAGAGATTTATAGCAGAAGAGAATCAATAGACATTAACTGAAATGTAATATGAAAAAAACAAATATGAAGTTATTTGCAGATTTTTATCGAATTCAAAAATGATGAATGAAATCAGTTCATCATGTAGATAACTAAAAACACACACAAAATTTAGTTAAAATAATATTTGATTTTCTAAAGTTATTGAAAAGAAGTTTCGAAACCCTAATTAATCAGCGGTCTTTACTAAATTCACCTCATAGTTTCACATAATTTATTTGTTTGTTTTTTTTTGTTAATTATTTATTATATTTTTGGAGCAATTAACCAGACTTATTAGTTAATAAAAACAATTTTTTTAGTAAAAGTTAATATTCTGAGAGAGAACTCGAATGGGGTCCTTCTCAAATAACTCTTATCGTCTTGTAACTTAAAAAAGAAGACAAAACCCCTTTCTTATGTAATGATTCTAATATCAGGTTTCAACAAAAATCAATAGAGAATTACGTAATTTCAATTATTTATTGCATCTCAAAGAATTCCCACTTTTGTTTATAATTCTAAGGAAAAAGAAAATGAGTGTTATTAATTTGTGATTCCAATATTATTATAATTATTGACAGAGAATAAATAATATACGGTAGCTGGACAATAATAATTTATTTGAAAAAGTAAAAAAAAGTACGCCTGCATTTGGAATGTAACAAATAAGTCAATTTACATAATCTTATTGAAAACTACTTATTTAATGCGTGTCAACATCACGGCGCATTTAAGGCGGTCGTTCGCGCCCGGTACGGTTTCCGGAAGAACGAGTGTTCTCTCGTTACAGACAACATTTGTCCATCACCAGACAATAAGCTGTAGTGGCTCCTAGGAAGAAAAAAATCTAAGGGTAGCACAGCTGATCTTGAACCTGGGTCCTCCGCCCGCGTGGGAGTCCAATACGCTAACCACTTAGCTATTCCCTTCCTTACTTTATCGACTAGGTTCAAAACTTATTTTACAAACAATTTTCGAACAATTAAGGATCCCCCACACCAACGCGAAACATTCGCTGTCGCGGCGGATGCGAACTTTCCGCGGCGGAAAATTTCCTGGCGTCGCGGCAGCGAAACAAGTTTGCCCACACCGACGCGGTAGCGAATATTGGATCTTTCCATATTGGATTTCCTTAGTGAGTGTTTGGACATTCTACCAAAATTTATTTTTTAATAATATTTATCGTTAACGTATTACAATGTCTTCGTCTGATTCTGATGAAGAAGAAGCTCTGTTATTATTGGCACTTGCTGAAAGTGTAAAAAACAGGTAAGTGGATATATAGACATTTTTATAATAATAATAATAATAATACCACTTTTTTATTTCAGAAGTAAAAAGAAAAGGAAATGGATTCATGAAATTAATGAACTTCGTAATAGAACACGTAATTAGAACTTCGTAAATGGAAAACACCATTTTTTTAACAATTCCAAGCGGCGAAACAATAGCGGCAGCGGAAAAAACTCTGCATGCAGCGTTGGAGCGGAACGACGCTGTACTGCCGCCATAGTTGCGGAATCCGCCTCACCCAGTGTGAATACATGCATAGACCGCCATGACTATTGTTCCGCTGCGGTTCCGTGTCCGCCGCGGCAGCGAATGTTTCGCGTCGGTGTGGGGGATCCTTTATTGTTTTAAAACATAACCGTTTATCTTAAGTTTAGGGTTTATCGTCACAGGTAAACATAAACTCCATTATTGAATACATGATTTTTTTTTTTTTACTTTATGGCATCAAATTTTTGAAATGAAATTTCACCGGAAATACAGGTTTTTCCGAAAACAGTTTTTAGCACTTAATCTGTCTGTGATCCTGTGTATTATAACAAAATACGTCAAGAAAAAAAAAAAATATTCAGGAAACACAAAATTAACAAACGATTAGGGACCACCACCGCTTCTGATATCAAGGTTTCGGTCAAAATCCGTCAATAAAATGTGCAATTCATTTCTCCCAAATAGCTCCAACGATTTACTAGCTAAACTTTTATTGGAAACATCTTTTTCCGAAATAATCGCATGGAGTTGAAAATTTATAATTCCATTTAAGGATCTCCTCGCATTTCACGCCTGTTTTCGGTTAAAATCGCAAGTTCGCTTTTTTGATCTTTCTTTTTTTCCAATTTTTCACAAAATTGGGTCAATGATTTTCTGTAATAAATACAGTAAATATTTGTTGTAATTGTAAACATCGTATACTAACTCCTATGTACCAACATAATGCCTATCATTTTTATTTGTTATATTTTCCAGCGAAATTGTTTTTTTTTTTATATTTTTATCAGCTTCAAAGCAAAACTTTTCTATAAAGTATAACTTCAGTAGAATGTAACGGTTCTGCAATCTAAATAATATCAAGGGACATTAAAAGCATTCTTAATAGTCGTTAAAATTTTAGGAAAATCGGTTAACCGGTTACTGTGACTTTACACAATAGGTTTCTGATTTTTCAACTTTTTCCAACCTTTCCCACAAGGCCCAACATTATTTATACCTGCTATTTGCTGGAAACCAACATTTATAACCCCCACCACCAGTGTCATCAATTAGAATTTTAATAAGATGAAGACGTGTTTTTGTTTTACACCAGATTTGTTTGCATTGGCTACTTTTTTCTTCTGTTTATTTATATCATTTCTTTATAGCGTTAACATTAAATTTATTCTAACTACCGTAGAAAGTTCAAACTTGATATTCCGCTTAGGTATCACCAAGGGCTAGGACAGTAGTTTATCTTCAAAACTGTTCATCGGAAGTGGCACATTACTAGATAATTTTTTTTTACTGTTTTGCAATTTTCTAGAAAATGGCTCCGACAATTTTCGTCAAACTTCGTATATCAACTAATCATACAAAGATCTACAATTTTTATTTAAGACATTTCTCTGGAAAATTCATTTAACGGCACTTTTGAGAGAGAGGTGTGATTATATTTTCCTCTAAGGAGCTATTTCAATTTATTATACAATTCTGCCATCTAAATAATATTAATAAGAATTAAATGTGTTGTTGGAATTTCCAATTTGAAAAAATCGGATGACTGGAAGTGCGTTTACTTTACCACTTTACTAAACGCCTTTTTCACTTTTTCTCAAATTTCTCAAAAATGGCTCCGACGTTTTCCCTGAAACGTTTTATGTAAATTACACATAGAAAGAACTACAACTTTTATTTAAAACATTTCTCTGGAAAAATTCATTTAACGGCATTTAACCGTGGGGTTATGTTTTATACTAAAGTGCTATCATAGTTGATTATACAATTCTACCACATAAAATTAATTAGAAATAAATAGATGGCCAAAATTCCGAGTTTCAAGAAAATTAGTAAACCAGAAATGCGCTTTTACTGAACAGTTTTTTCAGTTTCACGACGAATTTCATTAAATTTGGTACAATAACTATAAGATTTGTCAATTATAATTTTGAGAACTGGAGTAAGTGAAAGTTGTGTGAGTGTTTCACACCAGATTTTTTTTTTTGTCTTTAACCTGTTTGCACATTTAAACTTGTGTGAATACTTCTCTTATTCTTGCCTCAAATGCACACATAGATAGGTTCAACATAAGGCAGCATCAATTCTAACAGGCAAGAAGCATTCTATAGACAATGATGGAGGTTTATTCTAGCAGCTGCTAGTTTCAAAAGCACTGATGTTCAATCAATTGCTTCTACGGGAGACTGCAGCAATGTATTTATTTACTCTTGAGGAGAAAACGTATTGCGAGCTGTATATCGACAATCTTGTATTCTGAGAAATTACGGTTTTGTAATTTACTAAGTTCATTCATATTAGAGGACCTGAACATGTAATTGGGCTTTTGTTAGCCTCTTTTTTTATCTCCTTCACCACTGAACTCATTGATCAACTCCTACTTTCCTCTCTTCCTCTATTCCACTCTTACTTTCAGAACTAGTCCTCCAACTTCGTCAAACCTGTTTGTCATGGAGGCCAAACACATGCAGTACCGTATTTCTCTCTATTCAGTCGCCGACACAAATGTCGAAAGCAAATGAAATGAACCCAACTTGTCAAATTACTTAAATAACTAATCTTATATTTTACAAATTTATCATCATGAATGAATTATGTACGATGCACACTTTGAAGGTCCTTGAAAACACTGAAATAAAATATTGTTTCCTTTCGACTCCCAGGTGCCATCATACCATATAACAATATATTCTCCGAATTTCTTAAAAAATTTTTGAAGATAATATCAAAGTAACAATGTCGAAAATAATTTTATTATGTAAATGCCCTCTTTTAATAACAAAGGGTGTAATGACAGTAAAGCAGAGAGAACCTAACTTTCATTTTATTAATATCGATTTTAATTTTATCTTGTCCAATTAATCAGTTTCAGTTATGGAATACATTGATAGGAACGCTCTGTTTCATATACAATCAAATGCAAAAAATAACTGATATTTTTATACAAATTGATTAAAAGAACAATGCTTTATCAGTTTTTATAAAGCACGAATGATTGACAGATATTCTAGAAAAATTGAAATAAATTTCTGTTTGTTTTTAAGGGGGGTTGGACAGAGAAAATGTAGAAGGGAAATGCACGAGTACACTGATTGAGCACTGATATATTAACTAATAGAGAATTAAGTGATAGAGTACTGCAAAGACTTAACCATGACTAATGCAGACAGTGTTAGCGAGAGTAGAAATGACAGACTGAACTGGCAGAGTTTGGCGAAGGTGATATTTTCTTGAAGATAATGCGTACAAGACTGAATTGTGGACTGATTGCTATGAGTTTAGCTAGCCCTAATATAAAGTTCCTTATTCTTCTTGGGACTGAGATAGACGGATTTTGATTTTCCTAGCTTGTGGGGAGATGCGTTATACCTCATGTGACTGGATGATGACGTAGCAATTAGGTGTTTGCCTTATATCCGGCTGCAAGCAAGGCACGCCGCTGGCAATCCATTAGAGTTCCAACTACATAATGGAAGGAAAGAAAACAAATATTTCTTGTTAAGTCATTTTTTGAGACCTAAGTTTAGCCAATTTGAAGTATAGATAAAATTTCAGTCTTACTAGTTACCCATCACATAAATTATTAATAGTTCAGTAAATATTACAAACTGTTATGCTATAAATGGATATGTCTATTTATTCTTAATTGAATAATTAGTGTGATCTTTTAATAGCCTAACTTTTTGTAATAAAAATAAACATTACAAAAGAAACAATCCAATCTAAGACGATCTCCCCTTTGTTGCAATTCTTAACTTCTAATATACAAATATTCTCTTTTTAAGCTATTTTTAGTACAATTTAAGTGTTTAAAATTACAGTAATCTAATTTTAAACAGTTCATGATGATGAAGTAAATGAGAACGCACGAACTGACCCTTTACTTACAATTTATATTTAAGGATATTGCTTGTGAATAGATAAGAGTAAATATAGGTTAGGGTGACCGATCTATGATGTTAGTAACTTGATAAATGTAGAATAGTATCATTGACTGATGTGAATCGCTTGAAAAACGTGATGGTGCTAGCTGGAACTCTTGCTTAGACAAATGATGGATTTGCTTGGTGAATCTTTCACGATTGAGATTCTTCTTGAGGTCTTCTTCCGATTAATACTAATAGACTTACATCTGCAACAGACAAACTGACAAAATACTGTACTGGATGGAATTTAAAAAAAAAGTCATGACAAAACTAATGCCATACTGTTAACTAAACCTAGACCTATGATCAACAGACAAATGTAATGCAACAATATTTTGATACAACGCCAAGAACCTCGGCATAACTCTCGACAACAAATTAAACTTTTCGTCCCGCGAATAGAACAAAATGAAGTCAGCAAAAATTAGACTACTTTTCTCTCAATCTCATGCGACTAAAAAATTACTAACCAAAACAAACCAACTTTAAATGTCATCATCAGACCACTGTCCTCCGCCTGAGAGCCTAACTGTATTAGTAACATTAAAAACAGGGAAGGGATTAGCTTTGGTAGCCTGGACTAGCAACGCGGAGATCCGAGCTGGAGGCCGGCAGTGAAGTGAGAAGTGTAACACTTAGGCTTTCGAGTAGCTATATGGGCCCAGATGGCTTTGGATAGCATAGGGCTTGGGTCCCTCCCCAAAGAAAATTGCAAAAAAAACTCACTCTCCTGCAACCCAAAACAAATACCTATGACTTTGCAAATGACTCACCTCGAATCACTTACGTTAAAATCAAACATCTCCAAATATAAACATCCGTCATCTCAAATTTCACTCATCCATTCTGCCGCAATATATCATCTACGATGCTTCCATTCATACAAACATAAATGATTAAAGCATTTTCTCCCATAATGTTTTCTTCAAGCGCAGGTTTTTCCCTGCATATAAATTTCTTAACCTTATCCCAAGCATCCCAAAATAAACGATTTCTAAGACGAAGTATAACTAAGTGTACACTGATAGGTACTTCTTTATATTTCTGTTGTATATAATCATGTATATAATAAAGCTTATTTAAAGTTTGCAATTTAATATTTATCTGGAGGTCGTCTTTTTATTCAATTTCTATCACAACACTGTCCTTAATATTATTAATAAAAATTTGCATATTAATATTATAATTTTGCAAAATCAATCTGAATCGAATTTGTTAACAATAAGTGGGTGAATTCAACTCAACCGTCAGTGTTTTTCATAAAACTAGAATAGAATAATTTTGGAATATTGGAATTTTTATTTACTTTATATAGCAATTTCATATACTTCCAATGATATTAAATGTGTAAAAAATTATTGGTGTAAGTAAGAATGTGTTGAAATAAAAATTAATAGTGCATTACGTTCAATTGTAATTCTATTTATTTGGACCGACAAATTTGTATTTATTTATTTTGGATAAGTTGTAAATTTTATCAATTTATTTTTTATTGTCAGATGCAATTTCTAAAAAAATGTATTTTTTCATTCTATTTCCTGTAAGCAGCGTGATGAATGTAACCTCTAATTTATTTTGGCGTCAAGGTAGGGCTTGGATTTTATTAGTTTACAAGGGCTTCTAATAAATAATATATCCCGGACAAGGGCTTGGATTTTATTAGTATACAAATTTCCAGTTAGTAATAAATTAGTGGTTAACCGTCTCTCTTCATGGCAGGTGAACAGTAAATGGATGTAAAGTCCGCCTGAAAAAAAAAAAATAATAATAAAAAACAACTTAATCAGATTTTGATTAAACAAGAAGCAATTATCAAATTGTTAATAAAATTAATTAATTAAAATCAAAGAATGCTTTTTTTTGTTTCATCAATTGCGAAGGTCAAAGAATTATTACAGAAATAATGGTTACTGTCATAAATGTCTGTATGAGCAAAAAAAAAACGATTAAACAGTGACTGGCAAATAACCTAACAAATTGCCATACACACATAGTCTTCAGTAGCCCCAGGGAGTTGTTATACCACTTCATAGGCACTTAACTCCAATTTGTATTAGTATAAATGTCAAAGGTAATTGTCCTTTTACCGATCTTATTCCCGGCACTGGAAGTTCATACACATGGCATACATACTTTTATCCAGACATTTAGTAATATTAGTTAACTGCATAGCCTTTTGGTTTGCATTTTCATCGTCACTATTTGTGATATTATTAGCAATTTCATCAGACGCAAATGGAATAATCAATCAGTCAAAATAAGTAATCAATCAATGTGAGAAAAAAGAGAAATATTTATGAGGTCATTTGTTTTCTTTTTGCATTCTTAAATATTTGCTCTGTGAAAAATTGTGATTTTCTCTCGCACTTTAGAAAATATATCAAATATATATCAAAAATAAAAAATATTTAATAATGATAAAGTGGATGGGATGAGGATAACATTTGGCTAATTATACTGTTTAACAAATGGAACATACTTCTTGACCTTCTTGATCTTTAGAAGAGAATAGTGGTGGTTCGGTCTTAGAAAATAAGAAAAAGAAATGTTGTTTTTATGAAGGTATTTAAAAGAAAAATATGATAATGTTTAAACCATTTGTTTTTCATTTTTTCTTGTTTTTTTTTTTTTATAACAATTTGTGATTTTTTGTGTATGGAATGTTCCACTTAGGCAATGGATTGTTTATTAAATTGTTCAATGTTAAGAGACATGTTTTAAATATTGTTATATTTTCCTTTTATGCCTGATATAGATAATATATTTGTCGAAACGTTGCCCAAATTGTAATTTTTGTTTTGTTTTCTAAGACCGAACTATTCTCTTCTATTTTATTTACAAAGCTGATAACTCTAACGAAATAAGGCTGTAGGTAAAATGAGCATGAACAGCAGAGTGATAGAAAACGATAACTTTCGAAGTTTACTAGTGGAATACGTGAGGTGGACTTTTTGATTGTATAAGAATAGATTGCTTGTTGACTACTGTGCTCCATAGTCTTCTTGTAGATTACTGTGAGATTATAGTGCTGGGTATCTGAATATTAAGATTTTTTTTTTTAAATCCGTGTAGATTTCTCTTCTCTTCCACTTAAACTAAGTAGGACTTATTTCTTATTTGTTTTTAGTAAGCAATACCGCTTTCCCATCGGAACAGCTGTTGATTTGAAGAGAGAAGGTTCTCTCAATGTGTTTTCTTTTTTATTTAAGAAGCGTCAACATCACTAGTCATTGTTGCATTCTCAGGACACTGCCGACTTACGGTCAGTGTTCTTTTAGTACTAACAATACTGTCCTTTACCGGATAATGAACTGTAGAGGCTTCTAGGATGAGAAAATCTAAGCAATACTGCTGAAATAGAACCTAGGATCTTCGAGTTCAAGTCCGGCGCACTAATACTGAACTGATTTTACCTTTATTTATTGCACCATTATTACTTTATCGCACTTTACTTTTGCTATTATTATTATTTTTATTTTTACTTCATCTTTTAAGTATAAAATTGGAAAATCGTTAAAGTGTAACACTTATAAATTGGGACGATAAGGTTGTTGAAAATGATCTCGTTAGGTACAGACGTTCAGTTGCAAACAACAAAATTTTGCCACGATTCATGGTATCATATTACTATATTTAAACGAATGAAAAATACATTTTTTTGGGAGAATTTAACATTTCGTAGCCCTTTGCATGGTTCATGCTTTTATAATAGAAATATTTGAAGTGAAACCTTTAAAAATGCTAAATAAATATCTTAGACACTTATTGATGCGCTATTAAATATTTACACGTTTACCGTTACAGCTAATTAAAGACACGGCTGGTCATTAAGGATGACGCGTACGGAAGTGGACTTTAATTCACACACGGAACTAGAAAGGTTGCACTTTGTTATCTGCCTACTTCCAATGCCCTCTTTATTTCGTCACCCAACCCCGACCATACACTCACCGAATTTTCCACAAAATTTTACACACCTCACATATCTATGATGGCTAAGGGCCTGGAAGGGAAGTTATGTAGGTAAGGAACCCCAAGAAACGCCAATAAGGAAAAAGATCACTTAACTGAGAACTCCTGCAAACATTGTAAATTTGAAATAGAGAATAAAATAACTGAACTAAACATTTTATTAACAGAAAATAAGGAATTCAAATAAACAAATTAGACAAAAAGAAAATTTCCAAAATAGAAATACTCTCTCTCTCTCTCTCTCTCTCTCCTTGAAGAGATGTAAGAAAAAGGGGAACAGAAAGGAAATAAACTCCAAATCTCGTTCTCAATTCCGAGGGTGGTTACAGGACTCCAGGAAGAGGCCAGAGGAAAACAACTGAGTATCCTGAGCACACCAGAAATTAGGTTACCCCACTATCTGCCCAGAAGCAAAGCGGTTGCATGCTTTAAACTGGCAGCAGGGCACGACTATCTCCGGACCCATTTGCACCGTATTGTGTGGTTGATCGACCGGATTGTTATCTATGCGGAAGTGGAGCTCCTATGACAGGTAGTCATTTGTTTGATTGTGAGGTCCTACATTGTCTGAGGACTTCATAGTAGATGTAGGCCTAAGGCAAGGGGATCCTCTATCCTGTGTAATCTTCAATCTCTGTTTAGAACGAGCGGTGCGAGCCATCAGAACGAACCCCGGCGGCACCATTTACAACAGATTCACACAACACTTGGCCTATGCAGACGATGTGTTGATTATAGCGCGAACTAAAGCGGCTCTGGAGGGATCTTTTCAGGAACTGGAAGAGGCTTGTAAAAAACGTGGTCTGGAAATCAACGAAGTAAAGACCAAATATATGCGAACTTCGAAAGCCCAATCGCGTGAGGAAGGACAAATCCAGTTGAGAGGTCACAGCTTCGCAATGTGCAGCGATTTTAAATATTTAGGGTCGCTCATAACTAGCAATAACCATATTACTGCAGAAATCAAGGCGAGAGTATCGGCAGAAAATAGATGCCTGTTCGCGGTTCAGAAGGTTCTGCGGTTCAAGGATTTATTCCGCAAGGCTAAAATAATTGCCTGTAATACTATTATCAGGCCCATCGTCACTTATGTCAGCGAAACGTGGGTGCTCAGTAAATAGAACATAAGGATCCTCGGTGTCTGGAAGAGAAAAATATTTAGAAGGATATTTGGCCCGAAGTGCGTGAATGACGAATGGATAATAAGAAAAAATGAAGAACTGAGGGACTTGTTTGGAGAGCCGGATATAGTCGCCCAAATAAAGAAAGGGAGGTTGAGATGGTTGGGGGGCATGTAGAAAGGATGTCTGAGGGGAGATTACCTCGAAAATTATTAATTGGGAAACCAGAAGGCAAAAGAACTCGAGGGCTCCCACGATTTATATGGTTGGATGACGTGGAGGAAGACCTCCGTCGGGTTGGAGTGAGAGGATGGCGCCATAAGGCCGCAGACCGAAACGGATGGGGAAATACTATTGAGGAGGTCCAGATCCTACTTTAAGGACTGTTGCACCGTATAGTAAGTAAGTAAGAGGGCCTACAAGATGTGCGACAGCTGCTTGATAGGCAGGTCATACTTATTATTTTAATTCAGGATTTATTGGACTGCTCGGAGTCGAATGCTACCATTTACCATTTAACCATACTACATTTCCAACCTGAAGATTTTCTGAGATTCTTTGAAACTTGTATATCTGCTACAACGTATTCAGATAGACTTGAATACAGCACTGAGAGAAATGCTGCCGAATCTGAGAAACTAGGTCCCAACGTTTTAGAGAGATTTGGACTATAATCCATGAACCTTGGCTCTGGAGGATCTAGCAACAAAGAATCAACTAGGATGTGTCTAGGACTGATTGCGTGAGCGCCAGTAGTAGACTAGGAACGTCAGTCAGACGTCGATTGTTTATGACTATTTCAACACCACAGAAAACTGTGTTTAATTCCTAAAACGTTAAGGATCTGTTTCCAACCACTTTCTTTAGATGAAGTTTGGCAGAACGAAGATTTGTCTCCATAACCCTCCGAAATGATACTCCAAAATTTTTTTAAAATTATCTGTAAACTCCTTATACAGATCTCTAAATGAGTAAGCAATACCTTGAACTTGTCTGAGAGTACTTTTAGAATTCGCCTCAAGTATATATAGATCTGTCTATCTGTTGAACAATGGATTGATTTTACATCTTTATATAAATTATTGTACAACCTGGTAGTTTTTGCATCCATAATGAAACTGAAGCTGAAATAAGCTAAAGAAAAAGAAGCAACGATTAAAGGAAAATAAAGTCAGAGAAGAAGAAAATCATATGCAGAGTATGCCACACACGTGATAAGTTAAGATTCACTACTAGCCCTCATGGTTTAAACGCAAATAATTTAATTTCACAAAACTCCCTAAAGTAAAGGATTAATCAGAAACATTGAATGTTAAATTTACTTTCGGTCTGTATTGATAAAAAAATGGATAAAATTACCATTTGTTTAGGTGTGACACGCTTGCATGAGGGGCCAGTTTCACACACGGAAACTTGAATCTGCACGCACTGGCAGTAATTCGCTTTTGAATCAGGCTGTAATTCACACACACTGAACTGAGACGGTTAAACTTTGTTTCTACCTATATCCAATGCCTTCTCTATTTCGTCACCCAGGCCCGTCATTTTCGATTATGTTCATTATACACAAAAGTGTACTGAAAATGTGGGTACGTTTTATATCATAATATACAAAAGTGGAACTTAAATTACTGCCTATTATTATATTATATATATTTAGTTATTCTATTTATTCATGCAAGCTTAAAGTCCAATATATAATATTGATTTATCACTATTTCACGAAAAGTATTAACAATTTCCTCATACTTTTCTTTCTATTTTAATATATGTAATTATTCATTTAGGAATTTAACGAGCTCATTAAGTAATAAAGTAAAAATATGTTGAGTTAATTTCATTAATAAACTTCTCTACTCGTAATCTGACCGCGTTAATATTATGAGTCTCTTTGGAAATGAATAAGTAAAATTAATGTTTTGGTTTGGCTTGAACCGCAAACTCGTTTATAACGGTTATACACCCCAGGGTGGTTGGGCCGTAAGTCAAGGGTTGAAACATGTTGCTACCAAACCTTACACACTTTATTTTCAAAATTCATAAGATATACCACATGCAAGCATGCAGACTAATAATGCATTTACTCTTCACTTATTCTGATAAATCGGTCGTATTTTTCTTTTATATTATTGTTACGTAATGATTATTGCAAATACATCTTTCGATTGTTATGATAAATCTATATGCATGTCAAATACAACGATGAACACTATTGTTTTGCCTTAAATCATTAACCATATACTCGTAAAACATGTCACTGACTTAATACAAATCATAACATTGTTTAGCATGATATTATGGTTTTACAATCGTTCCTCGTATCGCTTCGCGCCCATTGTCAAAGTGAAGGCAATATTATCTTTTGATGGATGGACTTATAATATCCACATTTATCACATTCGCTTATTCTGCCTTCAAGCACCATAAAAACTGATATGAAACAGTGGTGGAGTCCTAGTGGAGTTGGCGAGTTCCAAATTTTAACCAAGTTTTCGAAAAAAATTAAGTTTTATCTACTTATCCATGCAAGTCAAAGGAATTTATAAATAATATAACTGATTTCTAGAAAGAATCTAAACCGAAGAATTTATTGAAGTTAATTATATTAAGATATTTCTAAACATGATTGCAAACAGAAAATATTAGATTTTTTTAAGGTTTCGTAAAGTAAGGAGCTCCTGATATGGTCAGGCATCGGCTAGGATCTATAGCAATATTGGAAAGTATTAGTACTATGATAAGGTAATATGGATGATTCTTCTCGACCGTTGCTTGTATGAAGGAAAAGGATCGTGAGTTTCGGTCTTTTTTTGAAAAAAATAAAAAAACTTAAATTCTTGCCAACGTTTCGACAAATATATTGTCTTTTTCAAGGCCTACAACATATAAATACAATAGGTTCTTTTTTGAAAGTCAAAATCAAAAACAAAAAACAGAAAGTAATAAAAAATAAAATTATGGATTAATTTATAAAAATTTTTTGGTTTACTTACATAAAAAATAAAAAAATAAAAACTATTAAATAATCTTTAAAACATATCAAACTTGAAAACTTATGTATAATTTTGTAAATAAAAAGTTGAGAACCCCTCAACAACACAGAGAATAGTGAACAAATAAACCATAGTGAACAGCGGGCAGGTATATTTATAACGGGACTAGTGGAGAAAGGGGTCTATTTGGAAAAACAAGGTCAGGGATTAGTAAACCAAAAAATTTTTATAAATTAATCCATAATTTTATTTTTTATTACTTTCTGTTTTTTGTTTTTTGATTTTGACTTTCAAAAAAGAACCTATTGTATTTATATGTTGTAGGCCTTGAAAAAGACAATATATTTGTCGAAACGTTGGCAAGAATTTAAATTTTTTTATTTTTTTCAAAAAAAGACCGAAACTCACGATCCTTTTCCTTCATAAGGTAATATATTATGATCCTCATCCGAGGGTGGCAGGCAGAACTTAACAGAGTAGCATTGCCAATGAATCAATAATATATTTAATATCTGATTAGTTAATTCTATTATATTAATAATATATAATAGAATTACATATTAAATAAATTATATTATAATATTCTATATATTATAATATTAGTAGCTCTATTTAATCTAAAACGGAAAATTTAGTACAGTACCTTGCTGTCTTGAGCTATAAGTCGTTTGCGGATGTTTGATCTTTGATCTTCTTTAGATGCTTAAGGATATCGAATCATTAATAAAAAGACTAATGTTATGGCAAAAACATGTGAGGCCTAAAATGGTGATGAAAACGACAAAATAGGTCAGATATTTAAATTTTTTATGTGATCTGTAATGGTTCAAGCCAACTTAAGGACTAAACACCACTGCTCTGAATTGATCAGCAGAATCCATAGTCGAGTTTTTTGAACAGCCTCACCTTAAAAACTCAGCTTAAATTTTATGAGATCAAGAATAATGCTAGTTATACTACTTGGAAGAAAGAATGTTGGTGATTTTGTAGAAAGAGTTGGTAAAAAAGACAAATACAACGCGACCAGAAATATTTACTGTGACTCCTTCAGGTGTTGTGTTTGTATACAGAATGTAGTCGTTTTGTAAAATTATTGTAGAATCTTTGTGTATGTGTGTGTGCGTGTTTGTTTGTTTATGTGATTTGAACTGTGAGTACGCTTAACCTAAATAAGTTAAATCTTAGGATTAAGTAGGCCCTATGTATACTGCGTAAATCTTGGAGATTTTATTGTTAAGTGCTGTTCGTTTTTGTAGACTGGGACACTAAAAACCTGATGAAAGTTTAGTCCATTTCTTCTTACGTATATATAAGCATGGATGATGATAACACCTCTCATCTACTGCAGCATAAAACCCAGATATCCACTTTTTATTGCATGGGTTCAGTGTTGGAAGAAGATATAGGAGGAGCGAAGATATGGGGAGGGAACTAAATAGCTTCTCAGGTCAAACTTTTAGGTGCTTGCCAAATGCGATGATCGTTCGATCATTCATGTAGACTTTCAGACAACAAATGCCCCAAATAGCTAGCAGTGCTATTACCTAGATCCAATAGATTTTTCGAGGCCAACTTGCTGAAACTTGTGAAGAATTTTCGGCTATCATTTTTTTTTTTTCATTTAATTGTACTTTTTTTTATATTTCTGTTTGTAAAGTTATGTATTTATCACACGATTTATGGTGTTGGAACAGGATAGATCGATAAATTCCTTTTTTAGTCGGATATACAAACTTCAGTTGTAATCAAACTACTTGTTTGCTAAGTTGCTGTGAATGTTTTGACAGTCAAACAGCATTCTTCCTTTTGGAAGTATCCTCCAACCAAGAATCAATATGGACAGCCAATATTATCAGGAATTTAAATGAAACTGACATTGTAAATTGCTATGGTTTCGCGGGGTCTTTTCTTAGGCCTGGTTGAATCGCTTAGAAGATATTGTGGATTTAGAAAACATCTTGAAGTAATGAAGTTTTTGCTGGTTCCTTTTTATAGATTTTATGGTCGGAAGAAGATATACCGGTTCATGTTATAACACACTGCTTTGATTGTGAGAAGATTAACTTCAACATCTTTTGCTCGAAATAGAATAATTTGGGGTAAGTACATGGGCTCTGGATGTCCTATAATAAGTGAGGCACCTTCCCAATAGATAAATACGAGAAATATATTGTCTCAATAGCACAGAGAAATAATAATGAAAGGCGATACTATTTTTTCATAGCAGCTGCTTAATTTGTGGCCACTAACAGGTATCGTGCAAGAGTTTTCTAGCACACAATGTGAGAGCTTTTTAAAGCACTGCCACAAATTCAAATGAATCTGGTTGTTAGTCGACGCTGTTGACTCTGTTGCCAAAAAACATCCTGATTGTAAGCATAAACCCGAAACTGGTCGATATTCTTAAAGTGAACAGAATGTACACCAGAAAATCTTAGACGGTACTGAAAGATATAATATAATGTCTGTATCATTCTAATAATAAAAGAAAAACTAATACTGTTTTAATACAACCCTCTCTCGCCTTATTTATTTATGATCAACCTCACATATAAATTTTTATCATGGATAGCTAACTAATTTTTATTTACAAATATATTTATGTAAATAATCTTTATTTATTAGAAATGTTATTAAATGAATACAGAGAATGAAGACAGAGATTCTAATAACATTGGTTATCAACAATATAAAATAATCATAATCTCAGCAACATATTAATATTTAATAATAATAATAGAGATATCAACATTGTTTTAATTAACAGAGTGATCATAGTTGAAGATCTCTTAATAACTAGTTTAGCTTGTATCTATTAAATCGTGTGTATGTTATTAAGCAATTATAAATTAAAATGTTATAGAGCAACATTACAATAAAGGATAAAGAAGATTATCAGTTATTTCACTTTTATATGTATGTATGTATGTATATATAAAATAATATAGCCAAGTTACGTTTGATATTCGATTAGAACATTCACATAGTTGACTGATGAAAAGAGGTATTGAATCTCGTTCGGATACATAGAAATAAACTCATTTGAAAAAAAGACTTATAGTTTTTAATTACATGTTATAAATTTTTCTATTTTAAGATGATTATTAATTTATTAAACAAAACTACAATATTTTAAACTTTGTATTTTCAAACAATATACTAAATCTTGAGAAAATCACTCAATGCTGAACAAACTTAAGGTGAGTTTTCTGGTTTCAGAATTTCTGAGTTCAGAACTACTGAGTGGGCATAAAGTAGAAAGACAGTCTTGAACAAGAGAGATTTTTTCGAATCTTTAGCGAGAATAGCTGGATCTCGGGATTTTTAGTGTTAAGAGACCCTTTAAAGGGCTCTGGTGGCAGTTTACTTTAACAAAATTATAATTTCTGTTAAAATCCCATAAGAAACCAAAATTCTTTTATTAATTTTGTGGAAAAATTATCATCATCATCATCATCATAATCGTGCGCCTCTTCTACCGCTTTGGCGGTGTAATGCCCCCTTCATCTTGTACATTTTCCTCCACCCCTCTCTGTCTTCCGCCAATGCTCTCATATACCCCCACGCAATTCCTCTTTTTCCGCACGCATCTTTTACACACTCTTCCCACCTGCGTCGCGGTCTACTCCTCCCTCTCCGTCCCTCTACCTGTGCTTCATATGCCATTCTAGCCGCTCCGTCGGAATCCATCCGTAGAACATGCCCGAACCAGCGCAGCCTATTTTCTTCTATTATTTCTTCTGCTGGCTGTATATTCAAGTTGGATCTTATTATGGCATTACGAACCCTGTCCCCTTGTCTTCCCCTCTATCTTCCTCAAATACCTCATCTCAGTTGCCTGTATCTACTTTTACTTTTATGCTTCTTGGTCAGTGTCCAGGACTCCGATGAGTAAGTGAGTATAAGGAAGAATGTTGACCTATAGACTAAAAGCTTGGTTTTGTTAGACAGCTCCCTGAGGAAACCTTCCTGAAACACCCTCCCTGCAGCTAAACATCCTACCTGCAGCACCCTCCCTGCACCGAGGAAAACGGTTTATACGATACAGTAGTGGAAAAATTATAATTTTTTTTTAATTTATTATTTATGCTACCTCAAAAAAAAAAATAGACATGAATTGCTGTTAGATTTCATTGTAAAGACCTTGTAATGGTATCTACATTTTTCTAATAATAAAAAGTGAGCTTTTAGATAAGCCCACTAGTTTGTTTATGTTCAAGAACTAGCAGTAGTTGAGTGTTTCTGATGATTCTACGTCTAAAACCATTAGAAGTGATTTTAATGAATATACGCTAGATGTTTGTGTAAGATTGGAAACTGTCCGGTGCCATACCTAAGTCAGAGTATTCAACAAAATCCCTAAATGGTGGATATGCTTGTTAAAAATGTCTGATGAAAGTAGTCCCCAAATTATGTTGTATGAGATTATAGTACCTTTAGTAGGCTGTGCTACTGTACCATTTAACTGGGTTTGTGAAATGTGGTCGTATCTTTCAATGAATGGGGCGGATCACCTGTGGCAATCTCAGAACAGTTCACTCGTGGAAACACATTTCTTACAGCCTTTAAAGACAATGCCATTAGCTACGGTATAGATAAAGTAATTAATTCTACCTTCAATGTTTACTATAGAAATGTATGTATTTTCGATTTAAATACATTTTATTTATACTCCAATGTTCATATTAACAAAATTAGAAATATTTGTCAAATTTGCTTAGCATTTAAAAGAGTACTCATCTTTAATTAAAAGTGCTCTAAGTACAATTTAAATAACAAAGTCTGTAAATATTGTAATTCCGGCGGAAGAGAGCAAACAACAAGATGCTGTTTATTTCTTGTTGTCCATGTACCCACAATCAACAATACAGAATCAATTTATATCACCGTATATCACCGAATAGTGAGCTACAAATTTTCAAATTGCCTCTATATTAGACATTGATTTCCATAGATAAATTGAATTGTGTTTATTTTTCATTGTAAATTGCTAGAGACAAACAATATTTAATTGGTTTACGTCTAAATTATTCAAGTTTCGTAAATGTACTATTGCAACATCAAAGGGTGAGCCTAAGTGTAATTTTCTCTAGTTGCTATAGAAGTTATTATTACGTTGTTTTGTGTTTTTTTTTTATATATACGTTTGTTATATTGTATTCCCCACTCTTTACAACAAGCTATTAGCTTAAATGTACGTACCCATGATAAATAAATAAATAAATAAATTTTAATGAATATACTTACGTAAATATACACACTCGTAAAATAATCCTAAAAAACTGGTGTGATACATTCACATAACTTTCTCTTTTTCCGATTAATTAACAATTTTTTTATAAAATTACATATTTACAATATTTAGTTGGGTGGTTATAAAAAATTGTGGTAAGGGTTATACTTGTGCACCTGAACGGATTTGCACAGAGGGCTGCTACTTCTACAAACAACAAAGCTTGTGCAGTTTAACTTTCAAGGTAACTACAGAACTTTTCAAAGCAATTTTTTCAGAAAATTATAATAAATAAAAGTGATAGGTTTATAACTGTCCAGTTAGTATTTCAAGTGTAAAAGAAATCGTTATGATGGTTTTCGAGGAAATTCCAAAAAACCTATTCTGTAAAATCGCACTTTAAGTCAACCGATTTTCTTTAAATTTGAATTCTATTAATTTTATCCATTAATGCAGAAATCTACATTAATCTATATATATAAAAATTCAGCATCCGTATGTTTGTGGCCGCAAAACTTGAAAAATAGTCGATGGATTGACTTGAAATTTTTACACAACGTTGCATTTCTTTATAAGAGTGTTTGTATATACTTTTTACTCCGAAGTTCCCACGGAAACGGGAACTTCTCCGAGCGCTTCGCGAGGTTGGCAGAAATAGATAGACTCAGACGCGTTGCGATAGTGGCTTCCTCTCTGAACCTCTTTCTCATCTACTTATAAGTACCTCTATTCCGAAGTTCCCACGGAAACGAGCTAAAATCCGTTCAAACGGCCATATTGCGTTAGCACTTGCTTCTTCAGGTATTGCTGCTACGTTGATGGAAGGAGGTAGAACAGCGCATTCAGCTCTTAAACTGTCATAACCTAAACATGCACTTCACAGAAAACCCAACATGTAACATTTCTAAAACATTGTATACATTTCAAAATCATTGTATGGGATGAGTTACAATGGCTCACAAGAAGTCATTGGAAGCATTAGACCATTCATTGAAAGACTTGCGAAATAATCAGGATCCATTTGGTAGAGCATTGGTGTTACTATCCGGTGACTTCAGGTAAGCGCTTCCAGTGATACCTCGCTCAACACCAGCTGATGAATTGCATGCCTGCTTTAAATATTCAACTCTTTGGAGCACAGTAAAAAAAATTTATTTAACAACGAATATGAGAGTTCAACTTCAAAACGATACAACAGCTGCCATATTTTCCAGACAATTACTCTAACTCGATAACGGCACTGCTCCTACAAATTCGGAAACGGGAAAACATCACCTTCCCATCTAATTTCTTCAACATTGTACATTCAAAAGTAGAATTAGCAGACAGGGATTCCAAAGCATCGAAACAAATTATCAAAATCACGGATGGTTAAGCCTAAAAATCAGGCTGAGCCATAGCGAAGCGTAATCGCGTTAGCTAGTATTATATAGATGGTAAAAATGATACTTTAGAGAAAAGTAAAAACATTACTGTTCCCTCAAAACTCTCCAAAAATCAACTATTTCCGGAATAAAATTGATAGATATTTATGTGGGTAGATAGTAAACAATGTTAAAGAAAATCGATGGAATCGTATTTGAGAAAACTGCGGAAAACTGAAAAAAAGACTATTCAGTAATGTTGCACTTGCTTTGTTAGATTTTGTTAGAAACTGTATGAAGCAGTGGTAGTATTTAAACGGTATGCCAATGTAGTGTATTTTCAATCCAATAGATAAATTCATCCGGTAACATAACCTGGTTACCGGGAAAGTAGAACACTGCAGGAACTCCGGTGAGAGACCATAACGAGGTCTTGCCAGAATAAATCGGGTAAAGGTGAAATGTAGCAACGAAAGACAAAAAAAAAACAAGTTATCCTCGTGTAACAATAACTTTATTAAAGAATTAATTGTTCTGCAGTCCTCCTGCCTCACAACTGGTCTTGATAACACGCATTGCCTAGTGTGTAAGCTCTGGGAATCGCACCGATTGTCCGAAGGTCAAGCACGCCCTTCCAGAGCTGTCTACGAGGATGCTAGTCAGAAGATGTCAAATAAGTCGGAGGAACATTACAATAGAACCTGCTGAATGTGTTGGCAAATGAACGAATGAATATTACAATAATGACAGAGGAAGAACTGATAGACTCTCAAATTGAGCTTGAGACGATCCGGAACTACAATAAGGAAACAGGGTACCTGTAGTACCCTGTACTGTGACACAAATTAGAAACATCAGAGACATTTTCCATGGTAGCCTGCTTCATTTTGTGGCCATCGACCGGTTTCGGGCGTTCGCCCATCTGCAGGATGCGTTTTTCAGACAGTGTGACAACAGAGACTTGCACAGAGTAAATTCAGTTTACACACTGAACCAACCACTACAACTACAAATTAGAAATTTTGAAGTGTATATACTTGCCTAGGAATGTTGCAGCCTCTCACACACTTCATTAAATAGAAAACCGTTCTCTGTGATGAATAGATTACGTCCAACCGGAACATATGATTTGAGTAGACAGTCAAGAGACACCTACCTTTAGGTAAAGGTAAAAATTTAATATTAAATAATATAAGTATTAAACTGATGCTAAAGGCGTTAATAGAATACTGTAAGTTACCTTTATAGGCGATTTCATGTATTGCTTAAGTGGCTTCTGCCAGCTTATAATAACTAAAATTAAATAGAGAGTTATAGATATAAAGGATGAGAAAAGATAGGAAAATTATCTTTACTCACAGATGGCTGCAAGAAGTTAACATAAGCAATGTGCATCCGCCAGGTTTGACGCTGCCTGAGGTTGCTTGAGTTAATTGTCACCACAACTGTAAGGACCTCTAATAGGCACCAAATGAATACATTAAATGATAAATTGTATCGCAAAATAAGGCTGTAACTGACGGTAAAACCCAGGAAACAAACACAACACTTCTTTTACTAAATGTCACACTTAAACAATGAAAGAATTAAAAACACTTAATAAAACTCAGTTACAACGGTTTAACAATTCAACAGGGGCAGCGAAAAATAATTTTAATGATGAGAAGTAGTCATATTATGCACTCTCCAAGCGAAGAAAAAGAGAACTATTAATTACCCCGCTGCTAGGGAACTGGCGGAACCTAGGAGCAGAAGGTCAAACCAGCCAGGTCACAGAACTAATTACGTATTTCGACTGCACGAAAAAATACCTTTAAACACCCAGAAATACGTAACACCAAGTTGGAGCTTCTTGTGATTAATCGTTTTTTAAATAATTTGATAATTTTCACATACACAAACAGACCATGCGTTAAAAACATTTATTATAAACAGTTGACCCCAAAACATGTACTTCCGGTGAAAAATCAATTTCGAAAATGTGACACATTCGCAATACTTCCTCTTACTCAAAGAAAAAATGAATATAAATACGCTCATTATGCTTGATAAGGTATGCGAGTGCAATAAAGTGAAATGTTTGTTAAAATAAAATACGTAGAATTTCAAATTATTTCCTCTTAAATGATGTATGTGTGATGGATGCAAGAAACAAAAAATATATTAATTTATAAATAAATCAAAATTAAGAAAAAGATTGACATTCCCTTGCAAAAGGACAAGCCCAGGTATAAGAAAACAGTTACTGGTACGGTCAAGAACAATTATGGCATTGTACTACCCCTTCTCCTCAAAGGGGAGGAATTGAAGAAACAAAGAGAAGAGATATTTTAAAGACAGACTTGTGCTACAAATCAAGGTGGAAGCATCAGAGCTATACCAGTATTGAGTTATAAGAATTTATTATAAGTTTTATTTGTGATATTCAAAGCAACTTAATTTCTCTTAGAGAATATATCCTTTTAAAAAACAGTGTGATTTCTTGTTTATTATTCTTAATACTTCATTCTCTTTTAAAATTACATACTCATAAGGCTTTATACGAAACCGCTCGTGCTACACAACCAGCTACTACAAATACACACAACACACCAAAGTATTACATTGGTGCCAGCTGTTTGGGATATTTTCAACCAGAATCCACAAATTAAAAGTACGTACAATTTTCAGTTTCATAATTAGAAAAATTATCCATCAGATAATTTGATTGTTTTTAATTATTTTCTCAGCGGAAATAATATTTTAATTAAATAGTTCCTATTATTGAATTTCTAGTGAATTTCATTTTTATATTTTTGTAATTGTACCACTGTACCCCAATCCCTTGTGAATTTAGAATTTATGAGTGTACTTAATAGATCCCAAATTGTCAAAATATTACGCGATAATAACCTTTCTGTTGGAGGCAATTTACTCCAATTATGTAGACGTCTTGAAAAATATAATCTTTCCCCAAGTAATTCATTCAATTCCAAAATGTATAAGATTAATGGACAAGACATGGGCATCGACGCTGCTGTAGAATATTTACTGCTCAGCAGCAATTAGCAAATCCTCCAATTAACAATCAAACCTAGTCCCTTAAGGAATCTGCAATTAATCAATAGCTTACCTACCTTCGATGGCGAAAATTCAGCCAAAGTGTCAGATTTCCTTGACCAAATTAGCCATTGTGCTAGTCTTTCTGGCTGGGACGACACAGCGAAATTAGAAATATTAGCACTAAGGCTCTCAGGGTCTGCAAAAATATTTTACGACACCCAGAAAGCCGAATTACAACGCCAGGGTACAATTATAACGTATCCTCTAATTTCAGAGCGACTTCTAGCCCGATTTCGTAAGGAGAAAACACCCCTAGTCCCCTTGCAACAGATGACTAATATTCAATCTCTACCAACAGAGTCTCCTGAAACCTTCGCGGATAGGATTAGACATATCCAATCCGCCATTAGTTTGAAAGCTCAAGCTAACCCACTCGAGGCCTTACAAACAATTTTAGATAAAGTGGCCACTGATGCATTCCTGAAGTCACTTCCTCAACGCTTCGCAATGAGATGCGAATGTTTTGACTAGCTACCTCAAAAATGCCCTAAAAGAAGCCAATGCGAATTAAGCTACACTTTCTTATGCCAATGCCATAAAAGAAGTACAGGCTTCTGAAACAAACCCTACAGTTTTCGCTGTCACTTCGAAAACTTCTAATACTAGCACACCGCCATCTCCTTGTCATTTCTGTGGACAAATGCATTTCCTCAGAGAATGCCCGCATCGAAATAAAAGTCAGAAGCCCCATTAAAACTAAATACCAGTCGTAAAGTTTTTAATCTAATAAAGAATAGGCCATGCCGCCATTGTTCCAGGCCACATTTTGACGTGGACTGTACCAACAAATTTAGACCAAAACCTCGCACTAACATTGGCAAAATGCCGAACAATTTCAATATACCAAAAAATTTCAATCGCAGGGTATATAGTAATAATCGCTATAATAATAATAATAATCAATATTTTAGTAACAATCATAATCCTCGAGTTAATTCAAATAATTCATGATTTAACTCTTATTCAGATAGACCCCAGTATAGTCATAATAATGGTGAAGAA
>JAAEAF010008249.1:0-35367 GCA_011037195.1 Triatoma infestans | reverse complement strand
ATAATAATAATAATAATAATAATAAATAAAGATACAATTAATTAAAAAATTAACTATAATAACTGTACAAATAAGCGCTTAACTTAAACAAATGAAAGTTTAACTAAAAATTAAATTCTCGAATTAAATCATGTCGGTACTTCCAAACATGTCGATCATCATGCATGATAGGCCGACAGTCAGTGCCCTACAGAAGGGCTACAAGTTCAGACTTCGTTAATCTGGAAACTCCCACATAAAGATCCCCAAGTTCAGACAAAATGGAACACTCGGCCATAAAATGGAATAAGTCCTCAACTTTTCTAGAGTTAAACAGGGAGCAAATCTCAATTTCTCTTTCAAGCCAGAGTGTATGGTTCAGATATAGTAGCTCACCACGTAATTTAATAAGCCGCAGTTCAATTAAGGAGAAGCCAGAAAATTGATCCTTCAACAGGCTACACATACTGAAATCATGATCCAATTCCTTGTAAAAGAGAAAATGAGTAGAGACTGTAGACCTCAACACACACTCCTCCTGATGAGTTGCTTTTAAAACAAAAAGCTGGCTTTTCCACTCAGATACAGAATCAATGGAACTATCAAACTGACATGAATATTTCTGAGCAAGATCAATCCAGCTCTTAAACCAGATGTTTTCTTTTTAATTATCTCTAACACAGTTATTCTTGGGAGGCGGTGTGAAGGGAGTTTAAGAACTTTTAAACAATATTTAAAATGCAGTTTAAGTGTATAGACCAACAAAAGGTCAACTCCAGTCTCAATATACACCATATACGTAATTGGGGGTGGCAAGTAGGAAGAGAAAATAATTTTTTTTATGAAGAATGTTTGAAATTTCTCAAGCTCCTCGTATCGCCGAAATCCCCACACTTTGGACGCATATGAAACGACAGATCTACATACAGAATTGAAAAGCTGGAACTTGAATGGCAAAGGCACCAAGTTCTGGGAGAAAAAAACCGGACCAAACACCATTAGCAGCACGTTTTCCAACAAACACTCTTTCGGCAAGACGACCTTTGAAAGAGAGCCGAGGGGATAAAATAACGTCTAAATAATTAAACTGATTGACTACTTCAAGCAGCTGACCTTTGAAGTACCACTTTTCTCATGACGCAAGTCTATCCCCTCTACAAAATACCAGAACTTTAGATTAATCAGTGTTTACCGACAAATTCCACTGCTCACAATAAGTCGAGAGTTTATCTATATTTTTCTGTAAACTGGCAGGATTGTCCGCAAGCAGCACCACGTCAACCGCATGCATTAAAACTTTGACAGAAGTGCCACCAGTGAGAACACCATAATCAAGAAAGGCAGGCAGAAATAAGGAGAATAGAAGCGGCTTAACAAACAACCCTGCCTGACTCCACCTTGAACACGGAAATACTCCGAAATACCATTAGAACTCCTAACCGCGGCAAATGAATTGGAGTTGAGGGACTTCTGGCAATTGATGAATTTGGACGAGACCCCAATGTTGAAGAACTTGGACTGATGATTGACTACAGGGTCTGATGATTAATATGGTCAAAGGCCGCTCTAAAATCAACAAAGAAACAATACAAATTTGTTCCTTTTTTTAAAAAAATTCAAATTAATAATATTTAATAAAGTGAATAAATTGTTAAAGATAGAGTAGCCACGCCTAAATCCAGCTTGGAATTCGCTAAGCAGGTTATTTTCTTCAACAAAAACTTCTAGGCGGCGAAGTAAAAGACCCGTAAATATTTTAGACACTGCATCCAGGCAGGAAATTCCGCGGTAATTTGCTACATCAATGACGTCACCGCTCTTAAATAAGGGGAAGATAATAGCCTTATTGAAACAAACGGGAGTCACTCCTGAATCATAGATATGATTAACTAAGGATAAAACATGCTCAAAAAATATTAAGGGGGCATTTTTAATAAATTCTGAGGTGACACGGTCAGGTCCAGGAGCCTTATTATTTTTCAGATTATTTACCACATATCCAAGCTCATCAAAACAAAAAGATGCATCCAGAAAGATGCAGTAGCAGAAAAAATTGCGGGTTCAGCGAAAAGAACTATTGAAGAATTAGTTGAGGAAGGATTTAGCAATTTTTCAAAATGTGAGACCCATGCAGACATTTTAATATTATTACCGCAAATAAAATTTCTGATTTTAAAATTATTAATTAGTTTCCATAATTCTCTAGTATTAGCGATAGAATTAAATTGCTTAATCAATAAGTTATAGACAAGAATTTTAGCATTTTTTTCAAATACATTTGTATTGCTTGTTGGCATCAGTATATGGCCTATTTTTTGAAATTATTTCAAAAGAGAAAATGACTTTAATCTAGCTTAAACAGGAATAATCAAACCAAGGTTTCTTTCTGTATTCGCGAATAAAAGATGGATTTGCTCGAGTATAGGCTAAGAGGTTTTTACTCCATCTAGTAATACATTTAACCATTGTTGAGGTTCGGTAGGAAATACAGAAATTTTATTTAAAATGACCTCTAAATTATTTTTATATTGCGATGGTAAACTATCAAGCCACATTAATTGAGGTAGTAAAGGGAGAATATCATCAGTGCAAGAGTTTTGAAATGAAATAGTAATATTAATTGGAAGATGATCGGAAAAATTAAAAGGCCGAACTTTAAAATCTTCAATAACAGAAATAATATCCGACGATGTGCAACAGAGATCTATTACAGAACAGCCTAGCTGACTTACATAAGTATACTCCCCATCAATATCTCCCAGAAAACAACCGTTAAGAATAATCAAATCTTGGTTATTACAAAATTCAAGAAATTTGGTGTCTCTACCATTCAGAATTCCAAACTGCCTACATTTTGTATTATCATAAAACAACTCCTCTAAATATAAAATATAACTGAAGTTAGAAAGAAAATTCAGCCAATGACTACCTGATGTTGTTTTTCTTTATATAAAGAAATGTTGATAATCTAGAACTTTTATTGCAACGAAAGTTTCCAAATTCTTTGATTGAAAACAATTCTAAACAATATATTTCAATTCGACTAATAGAATATGAAGGCATTATTATGTACTAAACTAAAATTTTAATTCAAAAATCTTTAAACTTTAGGACAAACATTTTGATGGATCACAGGTTCCCGATCACTGGTTTATAGGTGGTATTTCTTTCATAAATATTACCATGTAGCCTTCAATCATTCAAAATCGCTCAGTCCTGTTTTATTATGCAATTTTCTGGGTCAAAAAATATTTTTTTACAAATACGAAATATATAATTTATGATAAACCTGTGCGCTGTTATTGGACAGTCAGTAAAGTAGGCAAAGGTCATTACTTAATCAAAAAGTTGGCAAAGAAAAAGAGTTTTAAAAAAAAAATTGCGAAATAACTACATAGACTCAATGGAAGCCATTAAACTGTGAACATAATTAAATATAAATTTAAACAAACAAACAAACAACAACAAAAAAGTGTTAAAAGTCTAATAGGAATTTATTTCTTATACAAATCAATGAACAAAAAGTATTTATTAATTAATAAATTCAATAAAAATAAAAGTAATTGAGGAGATATTATTTGAGAAAGGCGAATATAATAAATATGAATAAAGTTTGTAACCTTGTCCGTAGTTGAAAATATTAATTCATGATATCGGCTACACAGAGGTGATGCTTGTTTCTAAATTCAAGGTTTTATTGTCTTTAAGGAAGAAGAACTTTTTTTTATTTGTTGTCATTAGGTTTTTATTAGTTTGTGTTGGTTTTTGTTTGCAATTTTCATAAATTAAAAAAATCTGGTATGAAATACTCATACTTTGAGACTTTCTGTTATTCAGGTTAGTACCCCCATAAAATACCAGATTTTTTTTTTTTTAAACTTGGATAATTTCACTTAATAAATAAATGACGTAACTACGATACTTCATCTTACAATAGGACACAATCAACAGTTACTCGTATACTATCTTTGCTATAAATATTGTTTTATCTAATTATTTTTATGTATGATATTGTTTATTACAACATGCCACATATATTTTAATATTACCAAACATATTATAACAATATTTTCTAAATTTTCAATTGATTTTATCCTTGTAATATATTAAAATAATATATATTATTTAATTATTTATATCAGCTCCAAAAATTCTGTTTAATAAGGTCATTCACCTACCGAATTAATTTGCATTATTAATTTTATGTGTATAAAAGTTCTGGTTCCACAAATAGACAGAAATTACGCGATCACATTCAAAATCACATGCAAGTGAACCAAACGGCCAAACTAACCCAAAGACCATAATCCCCCTTCGAGAACTACCTTAATATCGATACTTCCGGTTAAAAGGGATTAATCGAATAATAATTATTAATCTGTTAAAAAGAGTAAGGTAGCATTTTTACTTCTGGTATTTCATCCGTCGTAGCATACTTATGTATAGTTTTCCTGACCGGTTTCGGGCTCCCATCCATCGTCAGAGTAAATTCACCAAGTTTGTGTAGAGAGTTCACTTCAATTTAATGTTTCTGTTACACTCACACTTGTTAATTGTATATATGTGCGGGAGGTTACAAGGTTATGTTACTATGTGTATGTGTGTTTAATGACAAAATGGAATTATTACAAATTATAATTAGACATTAGAAAATAGCGCATAAGAAATGGCATGTTTTGAAGAATATTTTATAACTAAATTTTAATAGTGTTGTTAAGTATGCTCAGTGTTTTATCAAGTCATTTTTATAAGGGGGTGGGGGATGTATTTATACATCATAAAAATCATAATTTTTATTAATTCCACTTTGTCATGAAACGCAACACATAGCAACATAACCTTATAACCTCCTCTGTGGATAAAATACCAGATGTTATCCAGCATTGCGGACCCATCCACATATTTAGCATTTTTACTATTTGAGTTTAGGTTTTTGGTTTGTTCCGTAAGAGCGTTAATGAATCTGGTTACTGAACAAGATTATAAAGAATTTGAACTTCAAATTTGAGACTCCTATAAAATATTATATTTTTTCTGCAATAGTTTAATCTATTTTAAAAATATTCTAAAAAACAGATGAAATATCTGATTATTACAAATTGTTTTTTTTAAGGAAGGGAAAGGTTACATTTAGATTGGTTATAATGCTAATCAAGATTATGTAATGTTTTCTAATATTTAATTTATTTTATATCGATTTTAATTTTTTTTTTTTTTAGCAAATATATAATTTAAAAACATAATTTACTTTGATATTATTTAACAAATTTTAACAATTTTTATTCAAATCTTGAAATTTGTTTAATTGAAAGGTGGCAACACTGCGATTACAAGGAAGTAAAAAAAAGTTTTTTAATCAGGGCAGAATAAATGTTCATCCATTTTATTCATTTTTTTTTGTGGCATAATACTTATATTTTTCAACTGTTTTTGGGAAAATAACTAATTTGGCAGATCAAATTTTATTTGGGAGATCAAAGAAAATAAATATATTGCATTATCTACGTGAGGAATTGAAAAGTGTGACCTCTTATAACCGCTTAGGCATTATAAAGCTTCAAAATACGTTGAGACGAAAAACAGCTTCAGCAGTAGTTGAATCAGTGAACAAATGTTTGCCGCCACAAATCTAGAATAAGGTTTTGGGCATAGTAGCATACGAATTAACGACTCGCTATCTCTGAGTACACTTTTTTCTACGATGTCAAAACGTTATCTTGTGACGTGATTGACAAGTCGAATACATAGAATTTTTTATGTATGTTCATTAATTCTAAAAAAAGATTGGATTGGATCATAAGACTGATGTGTGTCGTAACTCATTCGTCTTACAAAGTATTAAAAACTGGTTTTAAACTTAATTAAAAAAAAATACTTGAATCTTAATTCGATCTTCTCCTTAATTAAATTATTCTCACAACTGCGTTCTCTTTAGCAAACACTTAAAAAAAAATAATTTAAAAAAACATAGTCTATTTAATTAAAGCCCAAGAAGTTTACACTTTATGTAATTTGAACTCGCCAGAAGATCTCTTATACCATATATACAGACGTTATATGCCCCATATACATCGGATGCAGAAATATGTCCATAACCTACCTATAAATCAATTCAAACAATTGATAAATCTAAATTGTTCAAATTATTTTCCTACATAATTAACTGCATGAATATCTGTGTAATAGAATGTGTGAGAATTATAATATGCAATTATCATAATTAAAAAATACTATAACTTTTATTACGCTCTGTAAAACTTATTTTAATTGTTTATTTATATTTTTAATCCTCAAGGTCTTCACGCGATGGTCTAGTGGCTAGCGCACTCGCCTTTCGTGCGAGAATTCAGGGTTCGATTCCCGTGAGGGCAAAGTCGGTGTTGATCCAGCATCGTGATAAAAAGTGGGAAGCTACAAAATTAAAAATTCAAAATTAAAGCACGCTCCAGGCCACCATACCTAGCGCATAGCGCCAAAACCGGTGCCTATGGGTCACTTAGCCTTGGCTACATAGTAGGTCCCTGCCACGTGGAGGCGGACCTCTACATATCTGTCTAGTCCGGCGCATTACCGCTACTTCACGAGCAAACTCAACAAAATCTTTAAAATTGATAGCACTTTTCATTAACTCTTTGCATTCCCCCGGCCAGTTCTTTCCCCTCCTTTTCAGATTGAATTCCATGAGGATTCTTGCCTCGTCGAGGAGAGGACACCGGAAGAGAACGTGATGCCCCGTTCACCGCATTCGCAATTCTGGAATCTTTCAGTCCCAGCTCATGGAGCTTAGAATTGAAGTCCCCGTGGCCCGTGAGATATTGCGTTACGTTTGGGAAAGCTCCAGCCATCGAATCGACAGTCTGTGATGCAGATTCGGGAAAAACTCATATGCGATTCTCCCTGTCTCTGTTTCATCCCAGCGTCTTTGCCACTTCCCAATCCCGTACTTCCGGATCTTTTTCTTTGCGAGAACAGGAGGCCGTCTGACTGGACATTTCCTCACCATCAAGGACAATCATTTCTCCTTTTTTACTTATAGGTAAGGGCCCTCATCTCTACGAGGAGATAAAGCGGCAACACACTGAGCATACTTTACAACACTATTAAAATTTAGTTATAAAGTATTCTTCAAAACATGCCATTTATTATACGCTATTTTCTAATGTCCAATTATAATTTGTAAGGAGAAATGGATGAAGTCGCATAGGCCCTTGTTACAGAGCACAAAATTGCTCTTTGCATTCGTAATAGAGTGCCGCTATACGTCCGCATTCAAGCTTGTCAGCCTAGCAGGCAGCTGCGTACGCTGCGACATTCTCTATCACGCCCCTATAATTGGTTAAGGCCACGCGAGTCTTCCGCCCCCCACTCACCTCGGGCTGCTCTTTTTATTCCCTGGTACAAGTTGAGACATCTGAAGGCAACCCACTGAATATGGGGCTTAAAAGAAAGCTTCCAATCCAGCAGCACGCCCAGGTATTCAAACTGGGTTACGTGAACTATTCTTTGATCGTCCAACCTAATCCAGGGAGGACGACTGGGATGAAGCTCGCATTTCGTGAGCATCACTTTAGACTTCTCAAACGAAATCTGCAGCTTCTCCCCCTGACACCAATTCTTTATTCGGGTCACTACAGCGCTAGCACGCTCTTCTAACTCCCGACGATGTCCAGGAATACTGTGAGGACGTATTTGTGCCCACTGCCACGCATCAATTGCAGGATTTTCGATATCGCATCTGTCGTTGATCTTCCCGATACAAAACCATACTGACTGGGACTGAAACTGATAAAGCTCTTCAATCTCATTATAATCAGTTTCTCCTGCAGTTTCCCAAAAATGGGCAGGAGTTGTATCAATCGATACGACTTTACATCATCGATGGACTTGTTTCTACCTATATACAATACTTTGACAAGCCTTGTTTTCCATTGACTGGGAAAATATCCCAGTCATCCATTGAAAAGGTCAAGCAGGTACAGGCTTAAAACATACTCATTTTTCCGGACAATTTCTCCATTAATCATATCCATTCCTGGGGCGTTCTTATTCTTGATTTCGCCAATAACGAACTTACATCATACATATCAAACTCAGTTATGGACTCATCCAGAGCAGGTGACATCTTTTTTTTTTTAAATAGTTTTGCTTAAGAGGTCCTTAAGAAAACCTTTTACATACAAGTTTCAATTAATAGATTATATTTTTGTAAGCGGGCTTTTCCGATGACAAATAAATAAATTATTATTATTCTGTATCTAGTAAGAAAAATCAGTGAGTGTTTCACACCAGACATTTTCGCACCAAGGATACCCAAGGATCATTATTTCCCGTGAAAATTTAGATTTGAAGTTCCACAAAATCAAAGTGAAAATGATAGAAAATAAATTAATAACATGCGTTGGACTAGCAAGAGGGAGATCCCAGGTTGAGTCCAGCAGTGTGCTCTTAGATTTTCTCTTCCAAGGAGACTTTATAGCTCATTGTCCTGAGATGGGCAGTATAGTCAGTAAGTAGAAAACACTGTCCGGAAGCCGGCAGTGCACTTAGAAGGCTCCCGGCGCCAATAACAAAAGCGCTACGAAATATCGAAATAATTACATTGGTATAGGCCTTGGTCCGAAAACCACTTAGGATCAGTTGCAATTAAAACTGCTTAGAAGAAAAACTAGTAAATTGTTTAAAAAAAAAAATCAGATTTTAATGAAATAATTTCTTCATAATTTTGAAGGACAGTTGCGTAATAAATTATTACCATCAGTAGTAATACCATCTGTTGAATTATCATCATTAATACCACCTGTTGATTGATTATTCACCCTTCCTAAAATAGCCGCCTTAAATGAATTTACCCATAAAAATTATAGCTCTTAGTATGTGTAATGATGTTATACATTTAAAGAAAATCGTTGGAAAATCACTTTCGAGAAAATCGCAAAAAAGTGGAAAAAAAAAAATTCAATAAAGTAGTATTTCCGGTTTAGGTATTTTGACAGTTGACCTACTGTTGGGTCCCATGGTTATACCTAAGCGGAATATCAAGTTTGAACTTTCTACGATTTTTCTTTTTTTTTAAGTTATGTTGTTAACATACATGCACACACACACACACACACACACACACACACACACACACAGACCATTTTCTAAAAACCACTTCTTCATACATAGTATTTCCGGTAAGAAACTGGATTTTAAAAATTTGACACGATTACAATACTTCCCTAGGTGTAAGAGAAAGTAAAAAATTAATACATCGTTAATTTTCAATTAATTTTGAACATCGGCTTCAATTTCTTCGAAACAATTTTCAAATTTTTACAGGAAAAATACATACTCCCAATATCATGGAAATCACTAAAACTAACCAATCGGAAAACAAACAAACAAATAAAACAAAACTTCTGGACCATATAATAGCATTCTTTCATAACAACCTGTTCTATACGTGAATGACCTAATTATTATTCACGACTAAATTTTATTTAAATAAAACGCAATTAAAAATCATTAAGAAATAGAAAAAAAAAATCAATCCCGGAACTTTGACTGTTAAATTAATAAGCACTTAATTTTTATGTAATTCTAAGATGTTTTAAAAAAAACTGGAAGTAAATGGTATATTATCTTTCCTTTTTTTCTGTTCCGTAATTTATTTACACATTTCGGGAAATGAATTTTACTGATTCGCCTTCTTTTTTTTATGCAATACTAGATGCACCTTTATAGACACGTGTTCGTTTTTTTTCAATTAAACTAACTTTAATTAAAAGAAGCATTATCGCTTTATATGATATCCAGAGTGTACTGTTTCATGCCAGCTATTTATTCAGAATTATCTAGTCTGTAAAGAAAATCCTTGATAACTGCAAGGACTAGTGTATATATTTATACAACTTCCGTCTGCCTTATTTAGCTCTATATTTGTCAACAGATCCGAGAGAATAAAACTTAAGAATCAAATAAATACGTCTGCTGTAAAACATTCGTCTTTCGAGTTTTCCTTACTTCAAACTATTAATGTTTACTGCTTAATTAATTTGTTCCAATTATTGTTTAATTGATTAAAGCGTTTAATAAACATCGTAATGAGGAGATCATCCTTGTTCTTATCACAACACTCCAGAGAACCCCGATATAAAATTATTTCAACCGAAAGAAAATGTTTCTGATAAAAGCAATAATTTGAATAAAAGCGGTTGATAGCATGTATTAGAAAATGAAAAGAAAAATCACTAACAACATTTTCTGGAAAATCGTAAACAAATGGAAAAATTATGCTATAAATCTGAACTGTTTCTCTCGAAAAATTTGCATCTACAAATCCTCCAGCACGTACTTGTCTTAATAAAATAACATGTATCGATGATTATGTAGTTGAATCAGCAATGCTGGTGTGTGGCAAATAATTTGCGTGTAAATGAACAAAATATCTTGCAAAATTTTATATTCCTGTTTAGGAATCACCACCATTTCTGACATGAAGGTTTGTGCTAAGGTAAATCATCAAGTTTCCATTAAAAATCTGCCCACCGGAAGTTATATCTGTATTATCTGAATTTTCTTGTCATTTACTAAATTTTCTCGCAACTTTCGTCAAAGATTTTATTTAAACTGGATGTATACCAATTATTTTGAAAACTTTTTCCAAAGAAACTTCAATTGGACTTTGTTGAGATAACTGTAAACATTTGTGTGTGTGTGTGTGTGTGTGTGTGTGTATGTGTGCCGCACATGGTCTGCTGAGGGAATAGGTGAGTTATACAAGTAGACAGGAGCAAGAGTTTTTCGTTTTAGTGTAAAGACTATGTACTTGGATTTCTGTGGGTTGATTTTTATTCGCCATTTTTGAAGCCAAGATTCCAAAGTTTTCAGGTGGGTTTGAAGAGAGCGAACTGCTAGAATAGGATCAGTATGTGTGGAAAGGATTGCAGTGTCGTCAGCGAAGGTGTAAATAGAGGTATTGGGATATGAAGGTAAGTCAGCTGTGTAGAGAGTATAGATCAGGGGAGCTAAAACACTTCCTTGTGGTACTCCAGCAAGAATGGGATGAATAGAAGATTGAGAATTGCCGTGAATTACTTGGAAGAATCGGTCTGGTAGACAGGCTTGAGTTTGCACAGCAATCCTTCATGCCATACCTGTCGAAAGCTTGAGAGGCATTTAAGAATACGCCGGCACAGAACTGTTTTAGTTCAAGCGAAGTAGCGATGGTGTCTACAACACGATGAGTTTGCTGGATTGTGGAGTGGCAGCAGCGGAAACCGAATTGATGGTTTGGTATTATCTTCAGTGGTTCAATAATTTTTAGAAGGCGAGGTAGAAGGAGTCTTTCAAATATTTTTCCTAGGATGGGAAGGAGATTAATGGGACGGTAGGAAGAAGGCTGATGAGTTGGTTTTTTGTGTAGGGTTGGGTAAATAATATATTTCAAAAAATCAGAAATTATAGGACTGGTTTAGGCTCTACCATGGGTTCCCACATGAAAGTTGCAGCCAAACTTCGTCAGACCGGAAATATGATTTTACTTGTCTTATTTTTTTTTTACGTTCAAGATTTTCTAGTAAATGGTTGCCAAGAATTTCTTTAAACTTTTAAAAGTGATATGGACCTATATCTTAACTTAAACGTCTTTGTAGGAAAATGAATTTTTTTTTTTGTGGGAACTCCAATGTTTAGTTTTCCTTTTAAAGTGGCAGTTCAATGCAATATTTTGTGTCTATTATTCAAAGAATGTTGTTGAAATTCTGACTTTGAGAAAAAAAATGGTTTCACCGGAAATGTAACTTTACTGAATTGATTTCTGGAACTTTTCAGGATTTTCACGGCTCCAGTGATTTCTGTAACTTAATATAAACTCTATCTGGAATATTGATATTTTTTAAAGGAATTTCTGGGATTTCTATGGTTAGGATGATCTCTCTCTTGGAAAAGAGGAGAATGGGGCATCTAGACTTGTAGAAGTTCTGAGACAAACGGACGGAAGAGTTGAGTAATAAAATAAGGTATTCAATAAATAATAAAATTGTTTGAAGAAATCATTATGTACAATACAGACGTACGTATTATTTGATTGAAAGTAAAAGACTATGTTTTTTTTGTTTTGATAAGTGAAACGATTAAGTCTGACCATTATATGTTATTATTTTTATAGAAACTTTACCATTAATTAATTGCATAATATGGTAAATGAGAGTTTGCATAATAATGGAAAAAAAGAGTGAAATTTGAAAGAGGTGGAGTATTGCAATATAATCTATCCTACATAATTTCACTTATGAACAAAATAATCGTAACTCTTTAAATATTTGCGGGTTGCGGGTATATGTTAACATTATTCCAAAGCAAAGACCAGACTTTCAATCAGGAACACCGAACAGGTCAGGCTGCACAATCTCTCTTTACTATTCCATTAGTTTGGTGGGATTATTTTTTTTAACGAGTGATCTGTTTATTATGAACAGACATAGAATATTGTTACAGCTCCTCTATCACCGCTAGATGATATATTCTATTGAAATCACATTAAATTATTTTTTCATACTCAGGGGACCTCAAAGCGGTGAAAACTCAATTTCGAAAATTTAACACGATCGCTATAATTCCTTTTTCGGAAGTGATAATAAAAAATAACATAAAAATAATATAACTTTAGCTATAGGGATGAGCTAAACTAGGCTTGAAAACTAAACCGTCTTTTCTATAAATGTACAACTGTATCTCCTAAATAATACATCATTACTGAGATTGTTTTGGCCTCAATAAATACTGCAAATCATAGTTGATTTCAAAACATACAACGTAAATTACAATTTCCATCTTTCAAATAACATACATAACAATTTATTTTAGTTTACTAAATCACTACAACAGGTGAGTACGTATTGCAACACTTGATTCTCATCTGAGTCAGTTGGACTGGTGAAATTCAACAAAACGTTGAAAGAACAACTGAACTTTTAAATATTGCAACTTTGACAAAAAAAAAATTATCAATTTAGCATTGCGACAATTGCAATATGAGGCAAGTCATTTGGATAATTCACACAAGATTTTCTATTATTTCAAATACAATCTCCAGGTAGTAAAGGGAAATTTCTGGTTGAAATACTCGCTCAACTTCTCTTACTGCAATTCACACAGGAATGACAAAGTTCCTTCCAACTTACTAATTCTCTTGTTATGTGTTTAGTTATCTATATTTATATATCATTGCGAGGAATCTAAACCCACTTTTTTAAGGAAAGCTTAAACTTACTTTACACTCACCCAAAATTCCCTAAAAATGAACCTTCTCCCAAAACAGTTTCAAATAAAAGTAATAGGTCTCTGTGCCTATTTGTTAGTGTAACGAATTTAATGAAATTTATTGGTGTTTTAATTAAAAAAAATTGCTGTAAACTGGAAAAAAAACCTGCCCAGTAAATTCGCACTTCCGGATACACGAGTTTTGTCAAATTCAAAATTATGGTAACATATTTAATTCTAATTAATTTGATAAATCGATTTTGGAATCGTAAAATAAACTAAATTAGCAGTTTAGTGAAAAACATAACCTCGCTTCCTCCAACAAAAGCCAACTTTTCATCAAGTTCAAAGTTTAAAGTTTCTGTGATTTTTCGTTTTTGAGCTATGCTTTTCACACACACACACACACACACCACACAAGATCATTTTCTAGAAGCCACTTTTCGGACTGAGAGCACCTCAAAACATGTATTTCCGGTAAAAACTTGATGTCGAAAATTTGACACGATTACAATATTTCCTCTTCCTAGGAGTAACAGGAAGTAAAAGTAATTTATTTCAAAATTACAAGATATAATTTAGATTTATGAATGAAAAATAATATTTCTACATAAACTAAAAATATTCATTGACGAAGTGGGGGGTATAATTATGTTCATCATCAATCTTCAATCTTCATCATCACAATTAAGGACAAAAAGAAAAATTGCACGAAATTAAAACTTGATTTGATTAGTTATCACAATGAGATTTATCATGACGAAATCAAAACGATATGACGATGTCAAAATCCATCATATGAAAGTGCAATTTTACTGGACGATATTCTTTTCATCTTAACCTTACATTATCTTTTTATTAACACAGACGCATACACAAACATATATTACTATCATTACTTTTGTTTGAAACTTCGGGAAATTTGTTTTTGTGGCGGAAAACTATACTAACTATTTCATAAAGTGGAAAATTAAATATGTTTCAAAGAAAACCAAGTTAGGAGAAAAATGATTAACCAGAAATACAAGTATACAGAATGTTTTTCTCTCTCTTTTCGCGAATTTCTATTAACAAAAAAAAAAAAATTTTGTGTGAAACACTCATACAACTTTCTCTTACTCCAGTTCTCAAAATTATAATTGACAAATTTTATAGTTTGTGTTTCATAGGTTTGTGTTAGGGTGTAGATAGGTCGCCTCCGCGTGGTGCACCCTGGGTAACGCTAAATGACCTACGTGGGCAGACGAGGCTCAAAGCCGTGGTGAAGGCAGCTCGTCTAGGGGATAGAAACCCCGAAATCAAATTCCCTGGTCCTCCGGGTTGGGGGTTGGACGATGGGCTAACGACCCATCTCCTTAAAAAGTATCATTGTTATGGAACAAAACAAAAGAATAGCCGGACTGGATAAAGGAAACGACTTAGGCGAGGTCAAGGACTAATGCGATTGGCCACGTGGAATGTAACAAGTTTGTATCAAGCTGGAGCCAGCAGAATATTAGAGAAAGAACTGATGAAGTATCATATAGACATTGCCGCTCTTCAGGAGATCAGATGGAGAAATTCAGATATAATAGGACTTAAAGATTATACAATCATAAATAGTGCCAGCACAAGTAGGAATAACATATTTGGTACAGGATTCATGATTAAAAACTCACTGAAGCATGCACTACTAAGTTATAAAGCTGTAAATGAGAGGATATGCCTTATTCGTATGAGAGGTAAAATGTATAATACCTCCCTAATTAGCATCCACTCGCCGACGGAAGAGAAGGATATGGAAGAAAAAGACAGTTTCTATGGGAGTTTAGAAAAGGTGTGGGATGAACTTCCAAGATATGACGCAAAAATAGGAAAGGAATTGGCTTTCTTCCCCACGATAGGAATGCATAGTAGACACGAGATATCCAGTGTGAATGAGTTTAGACTGATAGATTTTGCGATGGCGAGAGGAATGCGAGTCAGTAGCCCGTATTTTCCACACAAAAAATCCACAAAGAGACGTGGATATCACCAGATGGTGAAACAAAAAGTCAACTTGATCATATACTTATAGATGCTCGTCATAAGTCTAATATCCAAGATGTCCGTAGTTATCGGGGAGCTGATTGCGACTCTGATCACTATACGAGTATGGTAGGAGCAAAGTATATACAGAGAATTGCTAAACAATGGAGTGGACGAGCTGAAACATTAAGAAAACTGAGGGTTGACAAATTACAGCTGGAAGAAAGAGGAAATCTCTATAGGGAAAAGTTGCGAGAGAAAATAACTTGCTATCAGGCAGAATCAGCCGACCTAGATGTAAACGAGAAATGGGGTAAAATCAAATCCGTTCTGAAGTCTGCCGCAGGGGAAGTAATTGGGTACAGAGAACGAAGAGAACGGAACGAGTGGTATGATGAAGAATGTGACTCGGCCGTGCAGAAGAGAAATGAAGCAAGGTTAAAATTTTTGGGAAGAAGAACCAGAAACTCTTATGATTATTATAAATATAAAAGAAAGAAAGTAAAAGAAACATGTAGGAAAAAAAAAAAGACTATGGGAGAAAAGAAAAATAGAGGAAGTACAAGAACAATTTGAAAGAAAGGATACCCGAAAATTTTATAAAGGAGTCAAAGACATAAGTGCTGGATATAAACCTCGTGTAAATTTTTGTAAGGATAAGTTCGGTAATGTTATAGGAGGTAGAAAGGAAATTCTCTCAAGATGGACTCAGTACTTTAATGAATTGTCAAATCCTGAAGTGGCAGAGGCGAATGAGAGAGAGGAAGTGATAGATAGGAGGGGAGAGATAGAGGAAGAGGTACCTGCCGGAGAGGGAGGAGATAGAGAGCATTATCCAGGCACTCAGGAATAACCGGTCTCCTGGAATTGATGAGATACCAGCAGAAATGCTTAAGTATTAAGGGGAACCGGTAACGGAAGTGCTGCATAGCCTGATGTATGATATCTGGATGCGGGAAAAAATACCTGAAGAGTGGAAGTCAGCGGTCTTCTGTTCCATATATAAGAAGGGTGACAAACTTAACTGCGAAAATTATAGGGGAATTGCATTGCTGCCTACAGTCTACAAAGTTCTCTCCATAGCAATAAGTAATAGGCTGTCAAAGTGGGCAGAGAGAGTAATTGGTGACTACCAGTGCGGATTTAGGAAGAACCGATCAACAGTTGACCATATCTTCTCTGTCAGGCAAATGCTGGAAAAGACTTACGAGCACAATGTGGACCTGCACCACTTGTTTATAGATTTTCAGCAAGCTTATGATTCGATTGACAGGAAAGAAATGTTAACAGCTATGAGAAGCTTAGGAATACCCGAAAAGCTAATTAGATTGGTAAAGATTTACATGAAAGATCCCAACTGTAGGGTGAAGATTCAGAATTCCCTGTCAGATCAATTTAGAATAGACTGCGGCCTCAGGCAGGGCGATCATGTATCACCCATATTATCAACACACACACACACACACACACACACACACACACAACACAGACCATTTGCTAAAAACCACTTTTTTGTACTCAGGGGACCTGGAAACGGATATTTCCGGTGAAAACTCGATATCGAAAATTTGACACGATCACAATACTTCCTCTTACTAGGAGTAAGAGGAAGTAAAAATTACTCAATAAATCTTTTTCTGGAATAGTAGTTAATTTTACGAGGAGGGGTTTCTCTGGCTTAATTGTGTGCTGTGTGCTGATATCGCAATTGCCATATCAGTGGAATATGCTGATAAAATCTGACTGCATGAATGTAGTAAGAGAAAATCATATGACCCGTTGGCAGCCCAGATTTGTATTTCTTCCTTTTTACTTTTTTGCGTAAGAGAAAGCATTATGATAGAATGTTTGAAAATCAATTTTCACTGGAAATACATGTTTTGAGGTCTCCTGAGGACGAAAAAGTTTTTCGCGATATTCCATGTTTGTATGTCTTATGTATATATATATGTATATGTATATGTATATATGTGTGCGTGAGTGACTCAACAAAATACTCAAAAACAAAGCCACAAACTTAGTATTCCGTTTAGATAATACCAACGCATCTGACTTGAGGATTTCGGGCAAAATTCATCAAATGGAAATGCAACTTTATGAATGGGGTTTCATCACTTTTTTGGCGATTCTCTTGATTTTCGCGATTCAAATGATTTTTCTTTAAACTTCATAGATAAATATCTATCTATCATTTTTATTTGAAACATTTTTTTTTGTAAAGTTGAGTGACCTGGAAATTTGATAGGAAAGAATTAAAGAAGTAAGTTGGTTAAAATATTTGTGATCGGTTTTGGAAAGTAAGTGAGGGTCGGAGACGGAAATAAGGAGAAGAAATGGAGGAGCGAAGAAAGCAAAAGATTATTGTACCCAAGTTTTGTAGAATTCAGTTCTCTCCATAAAAAGAAAAAGAAAATTTACTATTTCATAGTTGATAGTTCCTTTTCTAAGGCGTGTTACTTGTCGCACAAAGCGAGACAATTGATAAGGACTGTAGAAATGGAGAATATTCTTGAGAAAAATCAGGTTGGATTAAAAAATGAGGAAATGAGGCAAAGAGATGGGGATAAAAGAGGACAGTTCAATCAGGAATGAGGGGAAAAAAGGCTAAAATGGTACGGTCATGTAAAAAGGATGAACTCGAGTTGATGGCCCAAGAAATTGGGTGTCACAGGAACAAAGGAAGGGGGGTCACTCGGGACAGCAGTGGAAGTATGGTTTGGAGGGGAAAATGGCCGGTCAAGGTCTGAGAAAATGGCTGCTCGAGGGAGAAAAAGGCTGGCAACTGTGAGGATATAGAGAAATGAAATGGGGCTGTTGATTTTTGATTCAAGACGGTAACCCTAGTTAGTTAGGTGGTCTGTTTATAGTATAAATAAATTGTTTACGACCAAATTATAAAATAAAATTAGCTATTTACTAAATATTAAGTTAATTATTGTAAGAAATAATGTGACCATTATTATTATTATTATAATTAGGTTATGAGAAATTAAATTTCATTATCTCTACAGTTTTATGTGATTAAATGTAGAAATTGTAGGTGAAGGATCATCTATTATGAAGCACAAGATAAAGAAATTATCATTTAGATCGTTTTGTCCTCCATAAATATTGCAAATCATAGTTTGATTTCAAAACTTGCACCGTAATTTGAGAATTAAATGTAATTTTGTTCTAAATCGTTAATATTGGCATTAATACAATAATAATTCATTTTACATTACTAATTTACAACAGGTGCTTGTATATTATATTACGAAACAAGCAATTTGATTCTCATTCCAAATCAATTGAACTTTTAAAGTCATCAAAAAAAACAAAAAATCCTCACAGACACAAACAAAACTTTCCCCTAATGATACTCTAAATTTTAATGATTAAAGAATTTTACACTAAAGTTAACTGACTTTAATATGGATAATTTATTTACTAGGAAAATGTTTCTGATAAAAGTGATTGGTCTGTATGTGTGTTATAATCCATTATCTAGAGAATAGCAGAAAACTGAAAAAGAAAATTTCGTGATGTCGAAGCAATTCTCTTCAAAAAACCCTATATTTTGGCAATACACGATTTTCTTATTAATATTATACAGATGATACGATCTTATAATATGCGTGTAATAGGAATAGGAGAGAGGGAACCTAAAGCAGAGAGAGAGGCATGAAAATTGAGAGTGTCACTCACTACACCATTAGAGTGGGAGACTGTTTAAATACAGCTGCGTTAGCCATACAGGGGATAGTCTTTCAACAGTTTATACAGCAGTCACAACGCGTCAGCAATCATCTATTGCTTACTCACTGTAAATCTCTCATTATCATTTTCTATATTTCGTGTAAAGTCCAACAGTTTGTGTTACACTTACTCATTATACCGTGTTGAGCATTACTTCTAGTTTATTTATCTCTGAAACCCAATTCTCTCCTTTTCATATCCATTACATACGGAAATTGTGCTTTAAAGATAAACCCTAAAGACCCCAAGAAATAAATTTTCCTAGAAAAATGTTTCAAATAAAAGTTATAGTTCTTTATTTTCGTATGTGTATCTTGCGCGTGTTCTCTTTGTAATACTAAACTATACTAAATCGCCGTCACATAGTCCCGGGTCACAGTGCCCGGAAAATTCGTCACTTTTATAATTATATTAATGTGCAGGAAGAGAAAGTCGTGTGAATATTTCACACCAGGTTTTCACGCCGAACTTTTTGAATTACAAGAAGTGAAATTGCTCATCTATATGATAGTGTCACACTTATTTTTTTTTCACTGCTATTAGGAAAATGTCCTCACGCGTTGGTCTAGTAGCTAGCGCACTCGCCTTTGGTGCGAGAATTCAGAGTTCGATTCCCGTGAAGGCAAAGTCGGTGTGGACCCAGCATCGTGATAAAAAGTATGAAGTTACATTCTTCCTGTATACCCCTTTTCCTCCTGGTACTTCGGGGGATCTTTCTAGACCGTACCTACCCGTTCAGGTTTATTGGTTCTCCATTGCAAGCAACGGATCGTTGAATAAGAAGGGGATGTCACCACCATGGAAGGACTTTTAGTGGAGTGCCCGACCATAGCAGAAATGCCGAAGCACTCCCCCGCTTGACCCATTTAAGGGTAGGTTAAGATGCGCTCAACCAGCGCGCAGAGTGATCCCAAACGTGGTCATACACCACTATCAGAAGCTAGAGAAGACACTCTCTAGCAGGCTCTGGTGAACCGCGCACATCTAGCAAATGCGCTTCCAGCTACGGGCTGGCACCGGGGTTTAATTTATATTGTAGGTCTCCTCCCGCTCAACTCATGACCTCGGTCATTGGAGTTATTGACTAAACCACGGCCACTACGAATCCTACCTCAATTGCAAGCAATATGCTCGGAAAGTAGCTTGCGCCCGTAGTTCAGTATTTCAACTCTAACGAGCTAGCTTGACTGATCGCACGTCCGATGGATCTAATGTCCATCTACTGATTCTTGTCCATTGGGGTTTCAGTAATCCAGGTAACTTGCAGGCAACCCTGCAAGGGGAAAGGATCAGGATGGGTTGAGGGAGGGAATCCTCAACCTGGAGTGCCAGAGACTGATTGCACTCCGCAGGGTGGGCGATGGCTTTGCCACAAGCCTACGCCAAAATATCTCTAGTTGTTGAAGTAAGAGTGACACGACTAGATTTTACTTTCAAGGACTCATACATATCTTGAAGATACGACTTGTCCAGTGCAGGGTCTCCCTTTTAGTCGCCTCCTTCGACAGGCAGGGCATACCGTAGGCCTATTCTACCCGGCGACCTAGACGGGGAAGTAGGAAGTTACAGTTAGTATCGCCCTAGGTAACGAAGGCCGGAACAAAATGGCGTGGGAAGTGCGGCGTGCTTACCACACGCCCCCTATCCAAATCGCCGTCTGGCAAGCCTTGGCCCTTCATGGGCTGTTGCGCAATAGGGTTTTTTTAGGGTATTAGGAAAATGGTTTAGGCACTTTAAAATTCTGATCGTGTACAATTTTTTTTTGAACAATGTATTTTTAGTCTTGTCCAACTTGAATCAATCATTATTTTGAAGGACAGAATTATTTTCTGTTTGAAATTCTTTCAATATTTTTCTGAGTTTTTTGTAGTTTGTCTCTTTCTTGTTTTAAATAAATCACCATTTTATTGAAAGCCTCCCAAAAAAAAAAAAATAAGTTTAATTTATTTTTATGTGGCGGTGGACATATCCATTCAAGGATACATACAACAAATTGATTGTGTAGGCTGCAAAAGTAATACGTTCTGAACTAGAACATAATACTATGACGTAACTATGAACACCGAGTTCTCCAAATAGGTGGAGTTTTAAAAAGTAAATGACCTTTTTGGCTTTTACTATTTGAAGGATATTTACCGGTTGTAACGAGTGCATTAACACATTAACTATATCTCTTATTATTAGAAAGTGTTTTCAAATTAAAAAAAAAAAAAAAAATCTGGTGTGAAACACTCACACGACTTTCTCTAATACCTAGTTAGTACGACTTTAAATAAATGAAAAATTTTCTTATACTCAACTTTTACCCATTTGTCCCTAACATAAATACGGCGGTGGTGGGGGAATAAGTACCTACATACTAATCTTGGCAGGTAGAGAAGTGACTATATATATTCTGGCCGAGTAGATCGCACCCAAAAAACTAAACCAACTACATAAAACATTTAAATATTTAAAATAAAAGTGATGTTGTTTATATCTGTGCAATTAACCTTCCAAGTTTAAAGGAAATAATTGTAACCTTTTTCAAGAAAATTCAAAAAAACCCATTCTACAAAATCGGCACTTCCGGTAAACCAATTTAATTTCAATTTAGTATTCTATCAATGTTTTAATGTTTATTAATATTATGTAGGTGGTAAAATCGATATATTATACTGAAGTGGTATTTTAGAGAAAAGCATAACGCCGGGTTACAGTGTGTTATGTGTAGATAGTATATGAAATTTAAAGAAAATCTTTGGAGCCGTTTTCGAGAAAATTGTGAAAAATGAAAAAAAAAAAAAATTTCAGTATAGTCGCATTCGGTTGATGGATTTTCTCTAAACCCATGTTTTAGATGCCGGTAATATAACCTAGACGGTATACCGAGTTTGAGCTTCTCAACTTTTCTTTATGAAATATCAGTAACACCACAGATACCACGTGGTCAGACATTCGCTAGAAATATTTTTTTCGTATTTAGGGGACCTCGAAAACATGTATTCTCAGGTGAAACTCCATTGAACAATTATGGCAGGATGAATACTTTCTCTCTTACCCAGTAGTAATGTGAACGTAAAAAATATGCGAATAAAAATCTGAACATTTAAAAACCAACTATTCAGTAAAATCACACTTCTGAATGAATGATTTTGGCTCTAAACTGTCTGACTGTAGCTCCATAGTGATACACAAACGGAAATTCAGTTTGAACTCTAAAATGTGGGGTGCCCCACTGATGCAATAATGATGTATGGAATATCGATAGATCTATAGAGAATCGATATATGGTGACTAAATAGAGAGTCGAGTCGGAGAGGAAAAACATATGGTGAAAATATAGGACGGTGAGCTAGGCGAAGACGAATTTATTATTTTGTGACATATATTTTATGTTGATTGTGTTTAATTAAAAACAGTTAAAACAATTATAGTATTATTCTCATTTAATCCCTACAATTTTTGGGGGCCGTCCGGGATCAAACTATAATTGGTTTGAGAAAATTACTATAATTGTGATACTTCAAGAGGTTGTGACGTATTTGTTTTTTTTTTTTATATTTTGGATTTCAAACTTACATCTTCTGCCGTAAGTTATTAAAATGGAAAGTCTTGGTTCCATAAAATTAATTAATGTGAGTATTAAAGCTGCTCCATATTCATCAATTAAGGCTTTACATAAATTAATTTTTGAAAAAGAAGCTGATGGTCCAAGTAGATCGAGGATTATTAATTTTACTGGTTTTGATTTCACTGTGGAATCGGATCGACGGAAGGAAAAGGTAAAATTTATTACTAATATTTTATCTTTGGGCGAAGTGATTTCAGTATGTAACATTCTGTTGTTGAATTGTGATGGTAACAAGGATAAGTTAATTAAAGATATTTTGGAGGCTTTAATGAGTATTGAAACTTTGAAGTCAGCTATTGTTCGAGACCCAGACGATGAAGAAGATAATTTGCAAAACGATGACGATGATTTTTATGCTGAAAATTGTAATCATAAAAAGAACTTCAAGTATGCATGCACAAATACTAATAGTGAAGATAATAAATGTTTGACTAATCATGTTGCAGGTCCTTCTAATTTATTTAACAGAAATTCTGGCTTAGAAATTCCTGGTTTTGACAGTAGATTTACTTTGTCATTTCGAGATGTTGAAGATACTATAAGGAAATTTAATGGAAGTGATGACTATTCAATTGAAAAGTGGGTAGGTGAGTTTGAAAATGTTGCTATAATGTTTAATTGGAATGAGCTGCAAAAGTTTATCTTTGCAAAAAAATTACTAGAGGGATCAGCTAAATTATTTGTACAAGGGGAGCATGGTTTAAATTCTTGGTTGAAATTAAGAAACGCATTAATAGAGGAATTTGCCCAAAGACTAACTAGTGCCGATATTCATAAAGCTTTAGCCAAAAGGAAAATTAGAAAGGAGGAAAACGTTCACGATTATTTTTTGGCAATGAAGGAAATTGCAAGTCGGGGTAATTTAGAACCTCAGGCTACTATTCAGTACGTCATTGACGGCATAACTGATGATTTAAGTAATAAAATTATACTATATGGATCTAAAAATTTTAAAGATTTTAAGGAAAAATTAACTATTTACGAATCTATCAAGAAAACGCAGCATAGTTTTACACCTCAACGAAATAAAATTAATTTAAATTTAAACAAGAATAGAAAAATTAATGTTGATGAAACTATAAGATGTTACAATTGTGGTTCAATGGGGCATAGATCTACCAATTGCGTCAACAAAGAAAAGGGTTTTAAATGTTTTAAATGCAGTAAATTTGGACATCGAAGTTTTCAATGTACAGAAAATTCCGTAGTAAGTAAAGTTGATAGTTCAAATGTCAGATTTTTAAAATCAAGTAGTAACAATATTTTTAAAGATATTTTCATCGAAGACCAAAGAATTAATTCCTTGATTGATACAGGCAGCCAAATCAGCCTAATAAACGAAAGCACTTACGCCGTTCTGGGCTCTCCAACGTTAACAGTTTCTAATATCTTACTTACAGCTTTTGGTAATAATCAAATTTCTACATTAGGTTATTTTAACGCTAAAATTCTAATTGACGATCAAGAGTTTCAGATTAGATTATATGTGGTGGCTGATGACCTTTGTAACGTTTCATGTATCATCGGAAATGACTTGCTAGCTCAAGCTGAAGTTACTTTTAATAAGTCTGGAGTTACTGTTGTTAAAATAGATGGTGTAGCACAGATTTTAAAACTTGATTTACCGGAACCGAAGAAATCTGAAGTCAGCATTTGTGAGGATGTAGATGAGACATTGAAGATGAAATTAAGGCAACTTATGGATGACTACAAGCCGAACAAGAGAAAATCAACTGAGGTCGAAATGAAGATTACATTAAAAGAAGATGAACCAATCTTTTCTAAACCAAGACGTCTGCCGTTTGTTGAGAGAGAGATTGTGGACAACCAAGTTAGGGAATGGATAGCGAATGATATTGTTGAGCCATCAACATCAGAATATGCCAGTCAGGTGTTAGTAGTACGCAAGAAAGATGGCAGTCCTCGTGTATGTATAGACTACCGGAAAATAAATAAAGCTATTGTCAAGGATCGGTTCCCACTGCCTTGATTGAGGATGTGCTTGATCAGCTTCAAGAAGCCAAGGTATTTACAACATTAGATCTGAGGAATGGATTTTTCCACGTAAGTGTTGAGAAAGAAAGTCGCAAGTATACCTCATTTGTTACGCATGGTGGACAGTACCAATTTTTGAAGGTACCGTTTGGTTTATGTAATTCGCCAAGTGTTTTTCAACGCTTTATTAATACTATTTTTTCAGAGCTTTCTTCGAGAAGAATTTGCTTTCCATACATGGACGATTTAGTAATACCAGCAGCTGATGATAAAGAGGCTTTCGAAAAACTTGTCATGGTGCTTGATGTAGCTAGAGATTTTGGCCTTGATATAAATTTTAAAAAATGTCATCTATTGGAACGTCGGATAGAATTTCTGGGACACATTGTAGAGGATGGGAAGATTTACCCATCGGAACTTAAATCTATGGCTGTGATTAAGTTTTCAAAGCCCACCAGCTTAAAACAGGTACAAAGCTTTCTAGGGTTGACAGGTTATTTCCGTAAGTTCATTCAAAACTATTCTCTGATAGCAAAACCATTGACGGATCTATTAAAGAAAGATCAAGCTTTTAGATTTGAAGAACATGAGGAAAGAGCGTTTCTGCAATTGAAGTACTTTCTATCTACTGGTCCAGTGTTACACATATTTAAGCCTGGTTTGGAAACTGAGGTTCATACGGACGCTTCGAAGGACGGGTACGGAGGTATTCTGATGCAAAGAGCTGATGCAGATGGTAAATTCCACCCAGTGTACTACCTCAGTAAAAAGACCACACCCAGTGAGGCAAAGTATTCAAGCTATGAGCTAGAGGTACTCGCAGTAATCCATGCTGTCAAGAAGTTTAGAGTGTATTTGCTAGGTCAAGAATTCAAGTTAGTAACTGACTGTGACGCTTTTACCAAGACCGTGAATAAAAAGAACTTATGTCCTAGAGTAGCCAGATGGGTAATGTTGCTTGAAGAATTTTCTTATACCGTTGAGCATAGGACTGGTACGAGAATGCGGCACGTAGATTCGCTAAGTCGATATCCTGTTATGATGCTTGTTGATGATACACTTTTGAAGGTGCAAAAGGCTCAAGATGGGGATAGTGTAATTAAGGCTTTGAAAGATGCTATACGCAGAGGAGAAGAAGACGCAGAGGATATGGATACAAAAAACTATTTCGTACGTAATGGAATCTTATACAAGCTGAGACATGGAAAAGAGTTACTAGTTGTTCCCGAGGAAATGCAGGGTGAAATTATCAGAAGGGTCCACGAGAAAGGGCATTATGCACGTGAGCGTACCCAACGTCTAGTAAAGGATGATTACTATATACCGAAATTAGAAGCCAAAATAGATCGGGTGATAGCTAGCTGTGTTACCTGTATAATGATGAACAGCAAGAGCGGAAGGAAAGAAGGCATGCTGAATCCATTACCGAAGGATGAAGTTCCTTTGCATACATATCACATTGATCATTTGGGACCACTTGAATCTACAGCAAAGAAATATAAGCATATACTAGTGATCGTCGACGCTTTTACCAAATTTGTATGGCTCTACCCAACAAAGTCCACGACCTCAAAGGAAGTCATAAGTAAATTAGATATCCAGAAGAAAAATTTTGGTAACCCTGTACGTATTATATCTGATCGAGGTACAGCGTTCACCTCTGAAGAGTTTGAAAATTATTGCAAGGAAGAGGGAATAAAACATCTTTTAATCACGACGGGTTTGCCCAGGGCTAATGGCCAGGTAGAAAGAATTAATCGTGTAGTGATAGCTGTTATTTCCAAGTTATCTATTGACGAACCAACCAAGTGGTTTAGATATATGGACGACGTCCAGAGGTACCTCAACTCTACATTTCAGAGAAGTATTTCCAGAACACCATTTGAAGTGATGTTTGGTACAAAAATGAGAAATAAGGAAGATATAAGAATAAAAGAAATAATCGAAGAGCTCATGATAGAAGAATTTATTACCAACAGAGACAAGGAAAGGCTCGAAGCTAAGAGACAAATCCAAGTTGTACAGGAAGAAAACAGAAAGACCTACAATCTTAGACGGCGTATGGCTATAAAATACAGATTAGGCGATCTCGTGGCGGTCAAGAGGACCCAGACGGGACCGGGAACGAAGCTAAAACCCAAATACTTAGGACCCTACAGGGTGACTAAGGTCAAAAAGAACGATACCTATGATGTGGAAAGAGAAGGAGTAGGTGAGGGACCCGGCTACACGACAACCTGCGCGGAGTACATGAAGGCTTGGGTACCTTTTGAAGACAGCGAAGACTCCGGGGCGGAGTCCTGCAGAATGGCCGATTGTGGGGTGCCCCACTGATGCAATAATGATGTATGGAATATCGATAGATCTATAGAGAATCGATATATGGTGACTAAATAGAGAGTCGAGTCGGAGAGAAAAAACATATGGTGAAAATATAGGACGGTGAGCTAGGCGAAGACGAATTTATTATTTTGTGACATATATTTTATGTTGATTGTGTTTAATTAAAAACAGTTAAAACAATTATAGTATTATTCTCATTTAATCCCTACATTATTATATATTGCTAAAACATTTTTACTTTCTCTTATTCTGGTAAACAGTTCAGATTCATATCGTGTCAAATTTTCAAAATTAAGTTATCACAAAAAATACAAGTTTTGAGATCACCGGCATACGAAAAAAAATGGTTTTTAACGAAAATGTATACGTGCATGTGAGTGTACGATTATATAGAATTCGGCAAGAAAGTTTCAGTTCAAAAACCGGCTGAAGAGTTGCAACTGTATTGAAAGTGTTTAATGTTTTTCATATTTTATAATAATAGACGTTTTTTTTTTTTGAAACTTCGCTGTACTAATTACACAAGGATAGCTCAATAACTCACGATTTCAAACACTCACATTTCATAACAGGAAAAATTTATGTTAGAAGCTCTCTGCTCCCCCTGAAGAAGGGGCTGCTGAGACATAGAATTCCCTTTATAATTGCTATATCTTACCATCTCGTGGTGGGAATTTAGGGTAACTAGATATTAATAATATACACAACTTAAAAGAATAGAACTAAACAGACGCTTTCGACAACTTAAAAGATTGGGAAATGGGAGCTGCAGATGTGGTCAGTCAGGAGTTGACTGAACATGTACAGCTGGGTTGCCCCTTGTATTTGGATTTGCGTTTGCGCCTGCAATTCATGTTGCTTTGAATAATAATAACCTGCTCTTGCTGCTGGAGAATGGTGCCGTGACCAGTGTTTTAGGCGATTCATCGCAGAAGCTCTCGAAAGAAGATTGGATGGACAGTTGCGAGTTAGTGTGAGAGTAATTTATTGTACGGTGGATTGTACGGAAAATGGTACCTTAAAGATAAACCCTAAAGACCCCCAAGAAAAAATTTTCCTAGAAAAATGTTTCAAACTAAAAACTTATAGTTCTTATTTCGTATGTGTATCTTGCGCGAGGTCCTCTTTGTAATACTTAAAATTGTTACTAAATTCGCAACAAGTACCAGGGTCACATTCGCCCCGGAAATTCGTCACTGTTAATAATGTATTAATGGGCAGGAAGAGAGAAAGTGTGTGAATATTTTCCCCACCTAGGTTTTCACTCCGAACTTGAATTGAAAGAAGTGAAAAGTGATCATCTATATGATAGGGTCACACTTATTTTGTTTTCACTGCTATTAGGAAAATGTCATCAGCGTTGGTCTAGTAGATAGCGCACTTCGCCTTTTGTGCGAGAATTCAGAGTTCGATTCACGTGGAGGTTAAAGTCGGGTGTGGACCCAGCATGTGTAAAAAGTAGGAAAGTTACATTCTTCCCGTATACCTCTTTTGCCTCTTGGTACTGAGGGGGATCTTTAAAGACCGTACCTACCCTCTTGGGGTTTACCGGTTCCCCGTTGCAAGCAACGGGATCGTTTAACAAGAAGGGGATGGTCACTACCATGGAAGGACTTTTAGTGCAATACCCGACCATAGCAGAAATGCCGAAGCACTCCCCTGCTTGACCCATTTAAGGGCAGGTTGAGATACGCTCAACCAGCGCGCAGAGCGATCCCACATAGTGGTCACACTCCACTCCCAGAAGCTAGAGAAGGCACTTCCTAGCAGGCTCTGGTAAGCCGCACACACCCAGCAAATGCGCTTCCAGCTACGGGCTAGCACCGGGGTTTAATTTATATTGCGAGTCTCCTCCCGCTCAACTCATGACATCGGTCATTGGAGTTATTGATTAAAACACGGCCACTACGAATCCTGCATCAATTGCAAGCAATTGACTCGGAAACTGGCTTGCGCCCGTAGTTCAGTATTTCAACTCTAAGAGCTAGCGTGACTGACGCACGTCGAGGACCTAATGTCCACTCTACTGATTCTTGTCCATTGCCTCAAAACACAGGTTTCAGTAACACCAGGTAAAGTGCAGGCAAAGGGGGGAAAGGTCAGGATGGTTGGGGGAGGGAAGCCTCAATCTGGAGTGCCAGAGACTGCTGCACCCCGCAGGGTGGGGCGATGGCTTTGCCACCGACTACGACAAAATATCTCTAGTTGGGGTGGTATTGAGTTGATGTATGTGTTAGACTAGATATAGGCGTCTTCCCCCAGAACCTCGAGTACTGCGGGTATCATGGTGTATGTGGTTGTAATATGATTTGTATTGGGGGTAACATTTAATAATAATTACTAATTAATTCTTCTGATTTATTTTTGATCTTCTCAAAAAGGGGATCCTACTGGCGTACTGTGTTTATACAGAAGTTGGAGAGGATGAAAAAACAACTAAATATGTATTTTCAAAATATATAATTAAAATAAACTATATGTCAAAAATTAATAAATACAATATTGAGATACAACAACATAAGTGTCTGGTCATTTGGAGAAATTGCTTTTTATAAACTTACATATTTTACATATTTACTGACTTGAAGAAGGTTGGGTTTCTTGGGGCACTTCCACTACTCACTGCTGTAACATGGCTTTTTCTAATGATAGATTTCAATTTTTTTTACGGTATAAATTTTGAACTGAACCCCCTCTCCCTAAAAGGGTCCATCTTATATATTCCACCTCCACCCCTGGGGAAGTGAGAAGAGGGAAATTCCTTTTGTCCTAACAAATGTAATGATAGGGGTAGGCCAGGTATCTCTGACTCAACTAACTGTTTCTTTTGTGCCTATCAACCTTCAAAAAACCCAACTTTATAAATATGTACATTGGAAAAATTCCCTACTTTACAATAATAAAATTGATATACTTTGATACAATTTATATTTATTAATTCTTCAAAGATGTACATATTACAATGGTTAAGTGAATAATTTGTATGGGTGTGTATATTCGATAAGTTAGGTATAGGTTTAGGATCCTTGCCCCACAGGAAATCGAGTACTGTAGGGACAAGTAGGTTTAATTTATCGAGTATGTTAGGTTTATACTTAGCTTGTTTGGGTTGTCACGGCCCTCTGAGAAAGGCGTGGGCCTGGTTTTGAGTTCGTTCGCGGGCGGGTATGGGTGGGAGCCCGAAAACCGCTCACACAGTCTTTTCCTTAAAAAAACAACAAAGAACTTAAAAGACGACTACATCTATTTTAAAGCCTATTTGGGCATATGGGATTCGAGCAAACGCTCAAATTCCCAAAGAATCCAATCCCTACAATCCAGAATCTCCATATCATTGCAAACGCTTCTTTTTATGTCTCCACGCGAACTATATACCTTTCATTCTTCAAGGCGCCCAAACCCATTACAGAAAACACCATATTAACCTACGTCACACACACAAATCCTCTAGCTCATCACTTCACTTCCTAAACTTTTCCTGATAACCCACCTGACTTCTTAAAAGATAATGGCCTCGTGACCTCTCAAGCGAAGAGAGTGAATAGTGATTTCGTATTGTTTTGGAGCGTTACTACTGGGTAACTACTCCATTAATTAACTATTTATTTTGTTATGGATCATCGTCACTTATAGCGCCATCGCGTTGTTGCCTAACAAAAAAAAGTCCCTATTGATAATTATTTATTTTAAATCGATGGGAATGAATGCATACATTGATTGGAAACCAGTATACTCAGTGCAATCCATTCACAGTGGTCAAAGGGGTTGGACAAGTATTTTTTATTGCAGATGATTTCATTCGCACAGGTGAGGAAGTCAATTATGTTTTAAGAAATATTGAAATCATTTTATTTTTTTAATTATATAATTGTAATATTAAAAATAGAAAAAGAAAGAAAATGAAACCAGATTGCGTTTGTGTAACGACATACATATTTATTAAATTAAATTGAATTTGGAATCGCACTGAAAACAGCACTTTTACTATTAATTAGTTATTGATATGCGATAATTATTTTGATCAATATAATTTACTAAAATAATGTTACCCACAGTAATAATACAAAACTGGTTTATTTGACGTTGCAATCATTTTTATTAATGATATAATAAGAAACGCATTTCTAAAAATAAAAATCTTGCCCCGCTCTCCATTCGCCGCTTCTGTAGTAACAAAACTGACTCGAATTATTATATTTTTTAAAATGTAATCAAACTGTAATGGCGGAAATTGATGATATTAATATCCGATTGTAATACTTGGTCAAAGGATTATATTTATAATACAAAAAGTGTACTAACACGGAAAGGAACAGAAATTTAAGTTCTTGAAAATTAAATTTTCTTTTTCACTTTGTAAATACTATAAATTTTATTACTGTTAAATTTTAAATTCCTCACAGTTTCTATGAGATTCATCATCAATAAGGTCAGCGAATTTGTAATGACCAATCAAAATTTTGTTTACTTTCTCTTATCGCCCGTAATGAACAAATATTGCATTCGTGACTTATGCACAAAATTGAATTTTCACCGGAAATGCTAATATTTTGAAGTCCTCTGAAAATGAAAACGATGTTTTCAGTGAATGGTTTGTGTGTGTGTGTGTGTGAGCAAGAAAATGTGGTGCGCAACAATTACACCACTTTCTCTTATTTGCTGTTAATACAATAATTATTGTATACACAAGATGATAAATTTTGTTCAAATATAAAATTGAACTAACATTTAGTCCAGAAGAGAGCGCCAATAATGCTGAACAAAGACATTTGAAATTTAGCGTCGCAGATTTTTCAGAATCCCATAAAAACAATTGTTTCAGAAAAATGTATTAAATAAAAGTGATAGGCTTATACTGTGCAGTTGGTCCAAGATTAGAGAAAATCGTTTTAGGTAACCGTTGTCGAGAAAATTTCAAAAAACTACGTATGTGTAAATAATTTAATAATACATATGTGTGTGTGTGTGTGTGTAAATGTTTTATCCTATTCCATAAAGTCGATTAATCGATTCGTATCAAATTTGGAATTTTAGCAATTCTTCTAATGTATATTAATATTATATAGATGGCATAACCATATATTTTATTGAAGTAGTAATTTTGGTGTAAACTAAACGCTACTTCCCCCCCTCCAGAAGCCCCTCAAAAATCAATCGATCACACACAGACATACAGACAATTCTTAAAAACATTTTCCTCTTTTTTACTCCTCCTAGCAAGAGGAAGTATTGCGATAACGCCAGATTTTTCGTATTTGAGTTTTCACCGGAAATGTTTTATGGTCCCATGAATACAAAAAAAAAAAAAAAAAAAAATGTTTTTCGCAAATGGTCTTGATTAAAGATCCGTACATATGTGTGTGTAAATGTTTTAACAAAATATCTCCAAAAAGGAAAAGTTGCAGGAAGCCCAAACTTAGTATTCCGTTTAGAAACTACCACTGCATCAGTCCTGAAGATTTCGGGCAAAACCCATCAACCGGAAGTGTGGCTTTACTTTTTTTTAACTGTATTTCGAGTTGTTCATGAAAATGTCTCCAATGATTTTCTTTAAACTTCATATACTATCTTCACCTTACCTACTTTTTCAGGGAAAATTGATTTTTTAGAGGCTTCTGGGGGAACAGTAACGTTATTCGTTCTTTAATGAACCACTTCAGTATTATAATATTGCTAGAATCCAAATTTGAAGAAATTCGGTTAACCGGAAGTGCGATTTTTGTTGTCGTGGTTGGTTCCGCAGAGCTGGAAAGTGTAGTGGAAGAAGAAATGCAAAATGATAGTTTTGAAAAATAGTTTAGAATATTTTATAGTTTGAAAAATAGAATTTTTGTTAATATTTTAAATGTATCTTAGTGCAGTGAAAAGAGTCAGGTACTATAATTTAAGGTCATTGCTACAAAGAGGCAAAGGCAAAAGAATCCGTTAAATTAATTACAATGACTCTTGGCCAACTGTTTTGTAAGAGAAGGCATTCTTTGGACAGTCTGCATTCTGCTTTCAAATGCAGAAAACTTGCTTCAGGAATCGCTCTCTAAAAATATGTGCCCATTATAAGTTAAACATAAGAGTTTATTCCAACTAAATTCAGTAAATTAATTTAATATTGCTGTGTTATTCAATAGCATTTAAATATCTTTAAAGAATATATTTAATTTAATCTACCAGCGTTTTCTTATGTATTCTTATTACCTCTCTCTTAAACATATATACTTACAAGCCCTTTTACTAAACCGCTCAAGTCACTACAAACTACAACATCCCACCAATAACACTTCAAAAGCATCAGAGATATTTCCCGTGATAGCCAGCTTCTTTTTGTGGTCATCGACCGGTTTCGAGCGTTCACCCACCATCAGGATGTTTTTTGTCAAACAATGTGATAACATAGATTTCCACAGAGCAAGTTAGTGCAAAAGTTTGTGTATCAACTAAATTTGCTCTTTGCAAATCTGTGTTATTTCACTGTTTGACAAAAAGCATCCTGATGGGCGAACGCCTGAAACCGGTCGATGACCACAAAAAGAAGCAGGCTGGCTATCACGGAAAATATCTCTGATGATTATAGCGATTTTCTTTAAACTTGGAGTGTTAACTGCACAGATAGAAACGTATCACTTTTATTTGAAACATTTTTCTGAAAAAACTGATTTTAGAGGGGGGTATTGGGGAGTCTGTCAGTTAGTTTAAATTAAATTTGCACATACTTTCCCGGTTTTCATATACAGCGTTCCACACAAGGCCAATCAAGTATACAAGTAAAATCCCCGCCACCATTTATATGGCCAGCCCATCTAAAACATTTTAACGTTGCAATTTTAAGAAAAATTTCTTGATTAAATTATATTAATTAGATTAAGAGAAAGTCGTGAGAGTGAAAATACTGTTTTACTTTCTCCTAGTGCCTTCTTAATCTGGCAGATTTGTAAGAGGCAAAATATTTGATGTAATTACCTGGGAAATTTTGATTTTTTTAAAGATTTCTTCTTCTAAATTATTCTGTTTTAAGAGATAAAAATAAAATCACAATTATTTAAAATGAGATTCTTATCAAGGAAACAATATAGTGCTATACTAAAAATAATATTATGAATAACTTAACATTCAATTACAAGTAGATTTTTCCCAGCATTTTCTTCATTATTTTTTTGCGCATGTAGCCGATGAAACTGTACGGTATTTTACTGGAATTTCCCGAAATATTTGTACAGCAAATCAACTATGCATGAAATAAATGTTTGAAATTATGTTTAGACCGGAAATAATTTTTCGATAAAATATCAAAAGAATAATTTTGAGTTCATTCGGTTTTTTAGGTTACTTAGATTATAAAAATAAACATAAAAAGCTGTTCCAAATTATTAATCCACCATTCATATTCTCGCACCCGCATGATAAATTACTATCACAGCAACTTACTACCCATCCACTATACCCGTGTACGCCCATGCCAATCTTCTTTCGAGCGCTTCTTCGGTGAACCACCTAACACCCTGGTCCACGGCATCATTCTCCAGCAGCAAGAGCAGGTTTTTATTATTCAAAGCAACATGCGGAACGCAATCTCCCACTGCAGGTGCAAACGCAAATCCAAATGCAACGGCCAACCCAGCAGCCCATGTTAACTCAGCTCCTGCTGACCACATCTGCAATTCCCATTTCCCAGTCTTTTAAGTTATCAAAAGCGCCTGATTAGTTGTATTCTTTTAAGTAGTGCATGAGGATTCCAAGTAAGTCTACAGTCTAAGTGAAGCCAAAGATAGCGGGCAACGTTGGCCACTACTAAGGGAATTAAGTTGTACTCCTCACTGGGGGAAGAGTAATGCAACGACGAGTGAAGGTAATATTTTGGGACTTGTTTTCATTAAGTTTAAGGTCCATTTTTGTAGTAGGGTGAGATATGGGTTTGCTGGTTTCTATTGGCTATTACGGGACCATTTTATTTGTTTGTTTTCCGATAATACTCACTCACATTTATGTTTTCCAGCAATGGTTCCAGAACACAGATCAGTAAACGAGGAGGAATAAATGAGAAATAATCGCAGAAATCGACTTCAACTCTCTTTAGCGGAAATCTCTTAGCTTTCGTTTGGGCTTTATCTAAGGGAGAATAGAATCGGGGGGGGGGGGGCCTCATTCCACTGCGACTTACAAATCGAGGTCTATTGTGGATCCCCTTACGTTACAGAACAGCCCCCAGCCTTGCCCTCCTAATCAATCCTAGCAAAGCTGAGAGCGGCTCCGTCATGAAGCTTCCAGCTTCGGGATTGGCCGTCCCCAATTGAAGAAAACCTAATCCTCGCCAGGCCGGCGCACTCACAAAGGATGTGCGCTGGGGTCTCCTCCTCTACCTTGCAGAATCGGCATGCCGCACTATCCGCAAGTTGTAGGTGGTGCATGTGTCTATTCAGCCTACAATGCCCTGTCAGTAGACCCACAATTAACCT